>JAMQGT020004585.1:0-11697 GCA_024447675.2 Pterophyllum scalare
TAATTTCCTGCACTAAACATTGTTTTTATGAAATAACCCCCTTTCCTGTTCCTACTACTACATACTACTTCTACCATTAGCATGACGATGGCAGGTCTGAGGCAAATAAGTGGTATAATTGGCATTAACTAGAAAACAACAATAAAACATCCCTCTCCTTATTTTTGCAGTTATGATACTCACATGTTTATGTACTTATGGTACTTGCAGGTTGTTTCTGTGCCTGTGTTCTGAATTTCTTTTACAGCCACTGTTTTGTAATCGAAGCATCATGTTGTCTTTCGCTCCTGCTGTAATCTATGTGCTGCTGAGCCAATATTATTAGGCACTGATTTTTTAAAATTTTTTACAGAGGGTGGGGGAGGGGGGCATGGTCACATCTTTGCAGCTCAGTTCACTTATTCAGTGGCAGAAAAGGTTAAGAGTTAGTGAGACAGGAGGAGAGGATTAGTGCTGTGAGAATTGCTTTTTATTACTGTTAAGGTCACAGCCATATTTAAAATCCATGAGAGAGCAGCGTCTGTGGATATGTGGCCAGCTGGGAGAGCTCGTCTCAGTGCCATGCTGCAGAATCAGCTCTGAATTTGATTTCATTAAAGAGACACTGTGAGGTTTCTTATGAAAAGGAGATAACCCAGGGATTTTCTTGCATACAGGAATTTTTCAGTGCCCACCTCAAGAGAGCTTTCAGCTGGTGCCAAAGGGAAATCACCAGCACAAAAAATTTGAACAACTGAAAATAAATTTAACTTCAATTCAGATTTCTTTGACTTCTGGCAGTCAACTAAGCAGCCACTAAGCAGCACTGCACTGAATGGGCCTAAGGAATCTCCATTTTATCCTCCAGAGCACCAGTGGAAATATTCTGTGTGGTGAGGGAACTGCCGGGGTAGAACGTGCAGGAGAAAGCACCGCAGGCAGCACGTATGACGCCCACTTACTAAATGCACTGGAATAATAGCTGCTCTATCTCACATTTGCTCACACAGACTTTGTACTGAGAAGCTGGCAGGTTAAAGACTGGCTAAAGTCCAAGCTGACTGTGTCAGACATTTTGCATTCTTATATGCACCACTGTTGGGTAATCCTAGAAAAGTTCAAGGCTGCAGTGCATTTGTGTAAACAGCTTCACTAATGTTTGATTTAACAGTGAGTTGTCTACAAGCATTTGATTGCTTTGCTGATATTTGACCCATTGCATAAGTATTATGAACCAGTCTAAGACATTTGAAGCCAAGAAACAAGACCTTCTCAGTTGGTGCTTTCCTTATATTTTAATTCAGAGCTGATCATTTTAACTACATGGCTCATTCGTTCAATATTGATTGAGGGCCCATAGTAATCACTTTATTTGAGATATCTAATATTTAGCACATGGTCTCATTTGCATATCTGGTATTCCATCCTTTTATTATTATAATCTTCAAGCTTCAGTCTTCAAGCACAGGTCACTGTGTTTTGTCAGGTAGGAGTTGTGGGTAGTTGAAGTACTACCTGTCAGAAATAACAGGCAATTGCACAGCTTGCTGTCAAATAAGGTAGCATGGACGCCTTTTTGCAGGCTCATCATGCTCACTGCCGTGTCGAGTTACTTTCTAGAGGCTGTTTCCGAATCCGAAAAGAAACCTGTAACCATCCAGCAGCCAAAGATAAGTGCAACTGTGGTATTAGCAAACACTGAAAATCAAAATCCACAAGTGAGGCGCAAAGAGCCTGTTTGAGCCATGTGATATAATGGTATGAAAAGGATTACATCATTGTTTGGGATGTAGGTGGGGGGGATGGAGAGGGAAGACTTTGGCTGCCACCTGGTGTCCATATCATCAACTACACCATCTTCTGATCTGAAACCAGCCATGTTGAAACAAAGCTCCCTGTGGGCTCAGCTGAATGAGAACATTTGTTCTTCCAGACGTGCGGCAAGAATAACCAGCAGCACTACTCCTTCCTCTTAAATGAAAAAGGAGGGGACATGAGTGGCAGCCATGGCAAGTGGTGATGGCCGAGAATCTATGTATCCTCACTCTTTATGAAGTGTTGCCATTTACAAAATGCTATTAGAAGGCTGTGTGGAATTTGCAGAGCTGCACCATAATGATGCAGAGGACTTTGTTTAGTGCTTGTCATTACTTAGGGATTAGAACTCCTTTTTCAAGTCAGCGCATCACTGAAGAGCCTGCAGTGTGCTGCCACGAGGGAGCCATTGGGCCTTGTCTGGCAATGAAACAGCAACATGTTCTCACATATTTCCAGCACAGCGAGTGTGTTTGTGTTTGTTTGCAGCCAAATTGGGAGCAAATCTCAGAAGAGCTTCTTAATGGCACTTACAAACTAATAGCAAAATGGCTTAAAAGCCTCGGCTGCTACCTCAGTGTGAGTCTGAGCGAGGCACTCTGCCATAGCAGCATAAGGGCTGTTTCTCTTCTACCTAGTAATCATTTGTGTTCCTGTTGTAATTCAGATTTTTACTTATCTCAAAGTAAAAAAACACGAGAGGTGTATAGGATCAGTTACATGTAATCATTATTAGAGGCTTACTTTCACATTAGCGACTGAAAAGAGCGGCCGACTGTGTGAAAACGGATGTCTTGTGGAAACACCGTGAAACGCTTGTTGAGCCCCAAGAGAAGCGATTTTATTTCAAGTATCTCTCTTTAGCTAAAGATGTAGTAGTGCTCAGGTGTTAGGCCACATTCACACCCCTTTTGCACATTTACACCTCATTATATTAAATCACTTGAATGCTGAGAAAGTTAAACAGATGAGTGCCAAACATTTCTTGTTTGAACCTCAGTGTTTTAATTGCAGGACAGGTTGCCATCAGATCCAAATCTGACAGGGTGCAGTGTGTGTGTGGTCGTTTAAGGAGTTGTTTCTATTAAATTAACAACTGATCACCCTGAGTGGATCTGTCCCTGCTGTTTTGATTCTGTTATTCTGTTTCTAATCTACCCCTTAATGTTAATGCAATATCAATAGGCCGTGCAGTCATATTTAGGACACTAAACCTGCAGCAATACCAAAACCAGTAATGCTTTATATTCAGTGCTTGCACAGCCTTGCACTGAACCTTGTCTGAGATGTGAAAGCAAAAGTGTCCTTTTAATACAGAAGAGTGGTTTTGAAGTGATTTTCATCATTTCTGTATTTTTTGAAGCACGTGCCGGATGAGAGATCCCAGCAGCAGCATAAACTATGTCATCCCGGACCTGCCACGCCGCTCATTCTTGAAGAAAATGTAGCAGAACTAATAACTCCAAATATTAGTTCAATCATTCACAGAGGCTAACTGCCAGCTCGGAGTACTCCACAGGCTGAGATATTTCATCCTTGCTTTGTGATTTCACAGCCGCCTTGCAAATGCTGCTTATGATCTCATTTTAGTTGCTAATGTATTCCTGCCTCGCTTTGTTCTCCGGGTGGAAAGTGTTTAGTGTGCCAAAGTAATGATTTTTGAAAAGTGGTGTTTACAGGCTTGAATGGGAGTACCACAAGCAGAGTGAGGGAGGCCTTGAAGCTGTATGTAAATTTAATTAGCTTTTCAATCTCAGCTGGGGATTTCTGCCCCTTCTTCAGTCTGGACATCCTAATAAAGATGACTGCTGTGCAATTTATGTATTACAGGAGACAAAGCCACAAATTAAGAAAACCATTTGTATGATGTGCACCCTGTTGTCCAAACTTTGTTACTGTGATACAGTCACAGACTCTTCCTTTACAGCCTTGAGTGAGTGTGATCTTTATCTACTTACACTCGAGATTTCATGGATTTGCAGTAGGCCTGAATAATGAGGGAACTCTACAATGTGGGATAACATCTTTTATATGTAGTATTATTATTATTGAAATGTCATTATTAGCTATAAAATTCTTATATATTTTGCTTTAATAGGCACACTGTTTACTGAGCCACCATTTCCCACCAAAGGAATAAATAAAATAAGCTGTTTCAAATGCCACCATGCAATGTGACTGCATGGTGGCTGTGGAGAGACGATGGTGCAGTGGTTAGAATTATCACCTCATCGATGGAAGTGCTGAGTTCAAACCCACCTGGGGATTTTCTGATTTCTTCTTTCTGCGCCCATTTGGATTCTTTTTTTTCTTTTTCCTGCTGCTCCAGTTTTCTCCCACAGTCCAAAGGCATGTACCTGCTTGAAGTCTGAAAGCCATGAGAGCACTAAATGCTGCATTTCCTCCCTTGAGATTCTCGGTTAGACCTTTACTGCACCCACCTTCAGTTGTTTATTGTGGGTCTCTCTGTGTTCAGTTTTGTCTTCAATAACTTAAAAGCATGCTCTATTGGGTTGAGATCAGGTAACAGACTTAGCCATGGAAGAATATCCCATTTCTCTGCTTTGAGAAACTCTTGGCTTGCTTTTAAAGTGTACTTTGAGTCATTATCCATTTGCACTAGGAAACAGTCAAATCAGTTTTGCAGCAGAGTACAGCCCTGTACACTTCACAATTCATCCTGCTGCCTCTGTCAGCAGTCACATCATCAATAAATATTAGTGACCCAGGTCCACTGGCAGCCATACATGCCCATGCTATAACATTGCCTCCATCATGTTTGACAGATGATGTGGTATCCTTCAGATCTTTTCTCTTCCCATCATTCTGGTTTCATCTGTCCAAAGAGGTTTTTCCAGAAGTGTGCCGGCTCTTTTAGATGTTTTCTGGAAACATCTCTTTGGACTTCATACATAAAGTTCCTGTTAACAGCTACCAAATACAAGTTGAACACTTTTGCAGTGCATGTATTTTGCATTTTCATATATCAATTTACACTGTAAAAACATATGTAATAATATTTTTTGCATGAATGAGAAACCCTATTTTTAAAAAAAGGGTAAATGGGGAGCTACTGTTAAGCAGAGCAATTGAATTCAGGGAGCCAACTCAAGCCACACTGCAGCCTTCACACTTCACATGTCTCATTCTCTTCCTGCCATGTACCCAACGTACCCTTCCATTGTGGTAAGCTATTTAAGTTGCAACACATACCAATGTTGCTGCTGGCCTGTATTGTTGCCTACTATTTCGACCCCTAAACCACCCAGCATTCACGTGAAGGCTCTGGGGACTCATTATGCCCCAGTTTCTGCATGCAGCATATGTGCAGGGAGTGATGGAACTTGAAGCCTAGACACCAAACTTTAACTATATTCTGGTGCTGTGGTAAATTGCGGGTTGTTTGACTGTGCTGCATTCACATAGTAGCCTCACACTGTGAGATGGTTTTGTTTCCTGTGGTTAGAAAGCAAACAAACTAGATAGTACAAAGAGTCAAGTTGAGAAGAGTACACTCAGCCATAGCACGGCAGCACAGGCAAACAGTAAAATTGTTATTCAGGTCAAGTACTGTAATATGCTACTGAATGAGCATATTTTAATAGTGCCGGATCCTGGAGGCAACAAACTCCATTCACATTCCAAACACATCAGTTTCATTTACTGACCTTGAAGAGTCTTGTTTATACAAATTGAAATTAAACGCCAAAGAGGAAGAAAATCATTCCCTGGTTTAATTTACCTTCATGAAGTAAACAGATCACACAGGAAGAATATTACTTTGCCCACCACTGAGATAATGAGCATTATTTCACTGACAGGACTGCTTACATATTCACTGCATGGTCACACCACAGGGCCCTGACCTGTGAACAGAAAACAAAACAACATCTTCCATCTTTGTGGAAAATGTGCATTGGGGTGTTATGATGTGTAGTCTTTGGGTTTTAGTGTCTATAAAAGTTGCTGTAATGGAACTGGGTAGATGTCAGGCATGGTGAAGGGAGGAGTCGGGGGGTGTGGGGGTCAGCATCTTCATAGCAGGCTGTAAAAGCGTGGGTCCCGAGGGTCTTCTATATGTCACCCAGCTCTGCATCTCTGAGCGTTATGCCGCACACACAGGCCAACCTTTTGAAATGTCAGCGCGATAAAACCCGATGGATTCAATATGCTGGACCTGGTGGTGTCAAACGCCATTAGTTTTAATCCTATTTGCGGTGAAATTGCTCTTGAAAGGTAAAGGGATCTATAACTGTCTAGGGCCATGGGCTTGACCACTATAAATCTCTCTGTGTGCTGACGACTCCTCTCTGCAGGTTTATATGGTTGGAAAGAGATTGTCTACATGCTGCGTGGAGACGTCGTGTCCCAGTGAACTCTTGGCTAAGTAATGGAGCTGTAGAGGATTGTGGGAGGCCATGCTTCTCCCTGCACAGTAGTGTATTCCAGTTGCTATGAAAAGAGCTGTCCTTTCCACTCTACCGCGCCCCATCTGTGAGGGCCGGCGGAGCACAGAGATTCATTGGTACGGTGATGACTCTATATGCTTTGCTTTGCTGCTGCTGCTTTAAACTCAAATTGCTGCTGTTCATTTCTGTTTGCTCCATGGCAGAGATGTGGGAGGAGGAAAAAGAGCAACATTGTGCAACGGCAAATGCGCTGTATGAGAGAACACAATTAAATGAATGTAATACAGGGGAAAAGATGTAGTGTGGGGTAAAATTATAGAAATAACACAACGCGGTAGCATACATAGACTGTGGGTTTACAAGTTGTTCTTTTTTCTGTGCAGCTTTATTGGCTAACATTTATTCATGTTTGGAAATTAAATTAGTATTCTGATAGGAGACAAAGTTGTTGCTGTGACAGTGGGGAGTGTTTTAAATATGGATGTTGCTGTGAAGAGTCTACACAGCAACAAAATCTTCCAACCAGCAGCGCAGGCGATAACAGTCACCACTTCAGTATCCAACCAAATGTGAAATATGGCCACCATCTCAACTCCTGTTCCTGAGCCATGGTGTTAAATAATAGCCAGAATAAAACCTTCTGTCCCCCACCCCCCTTCCCCCCAAACACACCACCACCAAAAAAGAAAAAAAGAAAGCACACTTATTAATCGTGATGACTACGCATATACCGGGGCTCCAGCTCCACTCGATATTTTATTGTGGCGGCAGTGCTATGTCTAACGTTTTGAATTTTGGTGTATGTGCATCATTCATCATCCTGAATTTTTTTTCTGACTGGTGGGCTACTGTTGTGCTTTGTTATGAAGAGGATGCTCAGACACAGTCTAATCTCTTGAAGGTGATCTCTGTCTATTTTGATAAGACCAAATTAAAAACAGCCACGTAATAAGCTGCTCCAGCTTCTCTCCCACACAGAAAATAAAACAAAAGTGTTGAGAAACTGCAGACAATTAGCATGGAGCTGGCAGCAGGCAGAGGTGGTGAGTTTATCACTGACTGGTCAGCAGTGTTTACAACTGGTTTATCAAATGACAGGATATAATACTGTGTGACAGCCGGAATCTCTTTAGAAGCAAGCAAAAGTAAACGCATTTGTAAGAAAATAATACCAACAATTAAGTGCACACAGGGTGTTTAAACATCAATATACTCTTTGTACTTCACTACTGTCTCTAATAATGCAAAAATAGTATATATATATATATATATATATATATATATATATATATATATATATATATATATATATATATATATATATATATATATATATATATGTATATGTATATGTATATATATTTTTTGTCCTATATACATCCTAAACCATTGCAAACAAATGTGACTATTATATGTAGTTGCCTAATCAAGTTTTACGCTAAATATCATAAAGCTAAATGGCTGCCAACTAGAAACAAAGAGAGTCAAAGTGTAGGACACAGCAGTGGAGCCTGCTGAAGCAGGAGCTGCAAGCAGCAACATGAACTGCATGTGAGAAAATGGAAAAATGGTACAGACATACAAAACGAAAGACAAACCTGCTGAACATGTGGCGTTCACTGGGAGTGTGAAGTCTTGCGTGTTGGAGCGGCAACACTTTTTGCCTTCGATTAGTTAACTTACACATTAAAAAATGTATAGGAATAATAGCAGCGCAATATTATTCATCTTTTTTTTGTAGAAAATGCTTTAGCCACAACATGTTCTGGTTATATTGCACTGTATGTCTGAACCACTTCCTCTCTGAGCCAACAAGGGATGCTAGGAGGTGCTTTCCACTTCCTGATTCTATGATGAATGTGGTTTCCGGTGTGAGAGTGACACTGTGGCTGTAGGACTGTTGGCTGATACAGAGTAAAATCAGCAGTCTGCATTATTAAAATAGTGTCCTGTAAGTAACAGTTTGTACTGGGCTGTACTAACAAGACATTAATAAAATACATGACAAGTACAGTACATGATAGATATGCAGTATGTCATACTTTCAGTTGCACCCTACAGCCTTGATTTTTATAACTTTAGGGCCTTCAGCGTGTTTTTAAAAAAAAAAAAATCTTGACCAAATGCTTTCAGTGCCAATATAAAATATATTTCCTTGAAAGAAAGAATGCCTTGGGATGTAAAACGGTACCTCTCCATTAAATTATTTGACTGTTTTCACCCATACTGCTGAAAAATAATCAATTGCACAACACAGAGAGGACAGCAGCTGCTGACTCCATTGTGTACCAGCCAATCACAAATGATCACTTGTTTATGTTTCTGTGCCATCTCCCCACGGTGGTAACTGGAGTTGAGCCTCGGCAAAAGTAGTGTCAGGAAGAACGAGCCGAGCATTTCTGTCTCCCCAGCGTCCAATAAAATCCTGTTCAACTGCACGGATGCTGTACAGGCACTTTGGCTTCCAGGAAATCATCAGTGACTGGGAAGAACAACATCCTGTGGGTCTGGGTGAGCCTCTCATTGTGTTTGTGTGGCTGCCAGTTCTATGTATTGTATGTCTCTCTGTGTTAGCGAGTGCTTATGTGAGCCAAACATGACGCCTGGATGGGAAGCCACATCACAGTCAGAGGCCACAAGAGTCCACTGTGGTGTCATAATAACGTAACTAAAACCCCTCTAATTTAAAATATCAAGGGGAGGCCTCGGAACACCAGATGGTCCCTCTGCAGCCTTGTATCACTGCAGAATCCCCAGTTTTTGGACGCTGATGTAATTCTGTGCAAGCGGGCTCTCCTGGCAGCTGTGCATGTACAGCAGAAAATGCACATGAGGGAATTTCCACCATCCTAAAATGTTAATCTAGGCCTGTGTTGGCACATGCACAACACAGCAAAAGCTTGACAAAAGCACATGAACTCAGCAGTTACAGCCCAGGATGAGCCCAGCTGTATTTGCATTGCCAGCGAGGCATAACTAGGCTCTCTCAGAAGGCTAAATGAAAACATCCTCACACCTCGCTGGCATGTAAATCAATTGTGAAATAATGCCCCCCCCCCCAGTGAGTTAAAAAAAACAGCTGTCAAATGCAACACACAGAGGAAAGGTGCAGCATCGCAAGCCTAATCTCATTTAAAGCTAAGTCATTCAGATTGTGGCATCAAATGTATTCAAATTCAACATTACACGTTCTGGTAGATCTTGCCACTACAGAACATGACACTGAATAAAACATTTCTGCAGTAGCACACTGAAGAAATGGGGGAGGTCAAATGTACACAAAAGTGGATGTGCATAGTGGCGCAGCAGGTACATCTAGGACAAATTAATGAGGCTGGGAATGAGAATCGCTCTCTCACAAGCTTGCTGTCTGTCATCTGCAGGACGTGCATGTAAACAAACAGCACAGGTGAAATCACCCGCGGCCTATTTATTTGCTCACCATCCCTGTACGTGCAAGTGTTTTCTCATTTGTGCATGACCACCCTTTTTGACAAGATAAATGAATGTAAATGTAAAGTTAATCCTTGCATTTTATATTTGTTTAATTTTAATTTGTGTGTAGAGGGGTAATATTTATTGATGTGTAAAAATTAGGAGCTCCAAAGTTGCAGATTTGGCTCCCTTTTGTTTTTACGTTACTTTTATACTTGGAGACACTAAATTAAGTGCTTGAACAAAATTTTAAAAAAAAAACGTTTGGTTTTTGTCCAAACCACCCCAAACTCAAATGCTCTCAATTAGAAAGTGCAGAAAAGTTTGTTACAAGTCCTGCAAATTGAATTTGTTGTTGACCTCGTAAGAAATCCTACAGTTTTTGAGGATACACTGACCTCAAGTGGAAGTTGACACCATTACACGACGCCATTGTGCTCATGAACTATGGTGGCAGCTTTGCTCAATAAAATAGATTAATTATACGTCACCACTAATAGTGGGAGCATTATATCCATGAGTCAGACTTTCTCCAATAAATATAGTCCTATTTCTCAAGCAATTAAAAATACTGAAAAAAATTTTTTTAAAAAGAAAGATTGAAAGTAAGTAGCGGATATTTTATTAGACGCAGGCCATAAATGATGAAAATTTACCCAAAATGTCTCCATTCTCAGATGTTGCTGACAGTTTGAAAGCAACCTGTCGGGTTTCTTGCAAACTGTTGACAGTGGACTGATCTGGTTAGATTTCATCAGTACACACAGGTAAAAATGTTATCTACACATCAACAGAAAGGAGGCAGAACAGTGGGTATGCAATATCATTGTCATAAGTTATTAACATAACAAATATTATTTTACAATGTTTGTAATTCTGGTAGCATCTTCCCCTCCATGGTTATATTTATGTCTTCAAGCAAGCATTATTAAAAGACTAAATGACTAAAGACAAGTGGAAAATCAGTCAGGTCAGCAGGGGGCAGCATCTCTTCATCCTGTGATACATATCCTGCTATTAGCTTCCACATTGTTATCTGCTGCTATATGAGTTCTTCCATTATCATGCAACAGTGAGCAGACTCCTGAGCATGGCTGCCTTAAGGCACTGTCAGAAATATTGCATTATAACTTGGGCCGCACATGAATGGCTGAACAAGGGCTAACTGAGAAAAATCTGGATTTCCTGTGATGGCTGACTTGCTGAGGCATTACATTTAGGTGGTAGTCAGCATGTAAGGCAGGCCAGAAAGAGAAAAGGCAAATAGACAGCAAAAACTGGCATTAGACAAAGAGCAGAACAATAGCTGTATTCATGATTGCTAAAGCCGCCCGGTCGGAGTGCAAAAGGAGGACTCTGAATGCATCTCGTGAGAGCTAATAGTCACCCTGCAGTCACTCTGTTTGAACGTTTGTTTTTCTCCCTCTCTTCCGATCCTCCCTTTCACTCCTCTCTGCAAAAATCCCTGATCTAATTTTGTGTGCAATTGATCAGTGGAACCATTTCAGCTTTGTCTTCATTAACGGCTAATTAAAAGACTACTATAAAACCTATGAGACTACTTTGTGGCCCTTAAAGAACAGAGCTGTTTACTGCCTGCTCAGGGGAGGCATGTGGTGGAGGCTGTTACAAAGGTGAAAACACAAATATTTAGGGCTAGGATGACTGTCGTATATACAGCTTTGATAAAACAGAGAGTAAACATTAAACTTTTCTGAATTCACAGCACCTTGCTGGGTAATTGGAGTTGGGGTTTTTTTTTCTGAAGCAAATCAGTTTCAATAATACTTGGTGCAGAGGTATAGTAGTCTGCAATTTATCTGTTGATAGGAATCAAAAGCAAGAGAATAGCTACAAACAACATTTATTGCTCCTCTGCCAGAGGCTTAGTACAATGAAAAATACAAGGATTCTCGACTTTTGCATGGCTCAAAATACAGATTTTTACTCTCAGAGCGACTTGCTGAAGGTTAAATGAAGACTGCTCCATTTAAACAGCTTTACGTCTGAATGCTTGAGGAGGTGCATGTGTACCGGCCACTGGGCTGTGTGTTCCTGT
>JAMQGT020004586.1:0-35693 GCA_024447675.2 Pterophyllum scalare
CACCGCATATGGACTCCTAACATGCTGCAGTCTGGATCACCAGATTCCTCTGGGGATAATGAATGCCAAGCCTGTGCACTCCCATCTCACTCTTGGTAACAGATTTATTTAATAGAAAACCAGAAGCTTTCATGTTGCTTTCATCAACACTCTGGACTCACGGAAACTAGCACAGGAGTTGAGACAAGTAGGGAAGAAGAGCAAAGAAAAAAACATTTACTCTTACAAGTTATTGTTAGTATTTGATAATACTTTTTAAAAAACACACACACACACACACATATATACATATATATATATATATATGCAAAAACAGAGTTGTGCAGTTTAAAGTGCAAAGCAAAATGTTTAAGGTATCCATCCAATCAGACAGTCATTTTGCCTCCATCGAGATTAAAATGCAAAGGCTAATCACTGATCAAACCTGATGAGGGAATCAGTTATTAAAATAGGCAACAAGATCTGGACAGATGATATTTCAGATTTCAAGCTACCACAACACATTAACATGTCAGAAAACAAGCACAGGCGTGGAGATAATACACCAATCGTAAGATTTGCTCCCTGAAAACAGAACTGATTAGGGTTGCTACTACAAAGCACAGAAGTTAGTTTTCACCTAAACTACACAGTGACACTGTGTAAAGTACAAATACTACAATTGGCAGTCAAGTCTTGGCTTGCTAAAGTATGTACATTTCAACATTACAAGCACAGTTGTAACTGTGCATGGAATCTGCATACAATGCCAAAGCTGGAGGGACAAGATACATCATAATGTTGGCCAATTTCATAAAACTACCAATAGCACTGAAATATAAATATTGCAGCAGTTGATAATGCATCTCATGCCCTTTAACCCGCGAATGTGTCGTTGAGCAGGACATTGGAGCTGTAGTAGTTCCAAGATGATTTTCTGTAGTTTAACCTGACCTTGCAACTCCCCGTGGAGCCATGTCAAGAGAAAAAACAATTTTCCCGTGGGATAGACAAAGTATCACAGTATAACCAAGTATTCTTATAGTTATTTGCCATCATTAGTTCCTTCCACACCGTTACTTACGGTGGCATGTACTCCCCTAAAACCCAAGACAAGCGCTAAAGTTAGTAAGGTTGGTCGCCAGTTTATATTAAAACACGAGAGATACGGATCAGTTTTTCCTC
Source organism: Pterophyllum scalare (assembly GCA_024447675.2). Lineage (NCBI taxonomy): Eukaryota > Metazoa > Chordata > Actinopteri > Cichliformes > Cichlidae > Pterophyllum > Pterophyllum scalare. Next base: position 1,165 of record JAMQGT020004586.1, read on the forward strand.
AGGAAAGGGGCTGGACCTCAGCTGGATTCTGTGTTCTAATGCAACGCGGAGGAGGCTAAAATGACTGGATCCATTATCGGATATAACCATTCTTTTGTCGCCCTCATTTCCCAGCAAAACACTGAACAATACCAAAAGGCCAGGCCGCAGTATTTGTGCACAGGGTCGTAATTTCAACGACACGTTTGCTCTACCTCTACCTTTAGATCCACCACATGTTACACAAACTGGAAAAACGGCGCATCTGCCTGTAAAACAATAGTATACAGTTCTTTGTTTTGGTGAACCCAGTTATATATATATATATATATATATATATATATATATATATATATATATATATATATATATATATAGGCTTTCCTGCAGTACTGCACCGCAGCGTTTCCACAGACAAAGACTGTCAAAGGAAATGGTCAAGATCCCAAGACACGACCAAGGTGTCCGACTATGGAATCAGATGAGAGAAAAACTGGTGACTTGGGAGATTTTCGACACAGGCGCAGAAATCTAGGCAACATAAACGAACAAGGTAGATATAACTTTAGCAGCTATTTTCCTTTATCAGTCTTCTACTGTACTGTCAAGCCATATGACTGTACTGCGGAGGAGTCAGGAACTGTAAGTAAAATCTGTTACAGCCTAGCATAACGCTGAATTGCGTCCGATAATGGATCTCGTGACGTTCCATTGCTCGTTAACTAGCAGCTAAAGCTAACGCTCCCATTCAGTTAGCAGTTCACAGCGGCACCCGACTGTAACGAGCAACACCTTCATTCTCTTAGTGAATGTAAAGTAAAACCTCGCCCCCAAAACGGAATATAAAACCCGGTAATGACATTCCTTGTGTGGTGTGTATCCCGAGCCACCCCTGTGCTAAAACCCCGTGTTGCAGCGGCAGCAGCAACAAACCCAAGACAAAACAATCACTGCGCTGTGGGCAACTCACCCAAAAGATACCACTGTGCTGTCGACCATATGCTGCCGCAGTTTAGCGATGAACACCCATTAGAATGACTCCTACGGTTGGGGGGCATCCAGGTGATGCGGTGTTAAGAGTACACAATCCCAAACGTGGCTTTGCTTTGACGGCTGTTGTCTGTACTCAGACCGCATATGTGTGTGTTTCTATGTGTGTGTACTAGAGCTCTGCGAGGCCTGCTGCTGGAAGGAAATGGTCTCCGTCAACGCAAAGCGCATGCGCAAGGGAATGGCACGGCCAAGGGGCGAACGGTCTTGAGCACAGCCGTGTGGCCAACAGGTGAGACTGTCAACTGATGTCTCACTTGTTACGGGAGGTTACCGGCTAAATGGCCACCTGCTACCCTTCCAAGCGGGATAAAGCCACGGTGTAGTAAACACGGGACGAATATGCGGTGTAATTTACTAGTAGAAGCCTACATATTGTGTTGCTGTGTTGGTTTCTTGTTTATTCAGTGGAGGATGTTAAAAACATAGAAGTGGAGTCCAACACAGGTGACTTTATTTTTTTTGGAGAGCTGTTTAAATTATTTCATACAGGTACTGGTAAAATATGCTACTGTTATTCGGACTGAAGGCAAACTCAGGATTCTGATTTGTTAAGTGTGGACGACCAAGACTGACAAAATTAATAATCAAATCAATCAATAAATAACTCGGTTCTTTTTTACTATAAGCAACAAATATTTTTTTAAAAAACTAAAAATATGGGCAACAATTATAATCTGTACATTGGGGTGTAAACTGTTGAGATCAATTTAATTATTAATTGTATTATTTCCTCCATTTATTTATTTTTCCTTTTTGTTTATTCATGTTTTATTTTATTCCATTTCCTATCTAAAATAAATATTCAGAATGGTGAGTGCCATTTACAGTTGGAGCTCATCCCATTAGAGCTTAATTGGCTTTCTTTACTGAGCAGCTGCATGTGCAATAACCAACAAATAAAACTGTAATAAAAATAACTAAAAATAAATGGCATCTGTCTTACTACACCTAAACTGCATTTAGGTGTAGTAACTTAAGTGTAGTATTTTCTCAAATAACATGGCCCATGTGATCTTGTGTTTTAAAAGCAGTGCTTTAATTTTATACAAGTTTTCAATATGAATAAATCTCTTCAAGCCCCCATGATCACCTTGGCCTCTGCATTTTGTTGAAAGGTCTGAGCCAAATGCTTGTCAATGACAAATATTTTGCAGCTTTAAAATCTCTTTAAAAATAAACATTTCTAAAATCCTGTTTAAAATTTGTTCAACCTTTTTTTAAACTAATTATTACCTTCCAAAAGGTAATAAAGCCCACCAAGAGTCTTTGTGAAGAACCATCTGCTATGACTTTAAGTCCAAAACATCAGCATATCCAGTAATGTTGAACTTGGTCCAGGCCTAGCTTTAGTGTAATACCACAAGATTGGACACTGAGTCAGTGTACCCTTTATTTACAGTACCTTGAACTATTTTTACTTAAAATAGTTACCTTGAGGAAATGGGGTAAGAAATACCATAAGTTCAAAGAACAACAGAACACATCTGAAAAGACTTCAACACACCAAAATGCTGCCCCATGGTGGTGAAAGCTTTAGTTACATTTTGCAGAGGGGAATTACAAAAAGTATCTTTACATGCTTTGCTGGTGGTCCAACAAGTTTATTATACCAACATATAAAATTTTAAAATATGCTAGTATATAAAAAGAAAAATCCTTTCTGCAAGCATCAGTGGTTCTGTTAGTAATAACCAAGAAGGCAGGCATTGAATTCAACATATTTTTATTCTGCAAATCCCCCCCACCCCCCGCACCGATGAGATGAGACTTTTCCACAATCAAAAATCCAAGGCATTTTTCTAAAATGTGAACTGATGACAGTTGTGATCACATTTTAGTGGCTGCTACAATGAAGACAAAGAACCGTGAGAATACACGAGGCTGCAGTCACTGTGACCTTTTTTTGATCCTGAGTGGTAACTTCTGAGACTGTGAATATTTATTTTTAATGTAATTCATTCACTCGCCACAAATTCCTTATCGTTTTTGGCAAAACACATGTTGCCATGTTATAGCAAAAATGACCATTCTATGACAAGTCAGCAAAAGCACTATAAAAAGAAATGTATACTCGTATGAATACCTAGGATGAAGTACAAAAAAAGGAACCATTATTTACAAAATGTAACATTTTACATGAGTACATGAAGTGTCAAACTGTAAAGCCTCCCAATTTGTACTCTTACATTTCAACTATATTTATTTGGTGGAAAAAGTTCATAAAACCCCGACTCTGAAAGACTGTTATTGCTTAATTTCAAGAGTGCACAGCTTCGGGTTTAAAATACAGACATTTTCTTTGCTCAGGTCAAGTTAACATTTTGTCGACCTAAAGCTTTCACAGCTATTTTCCATGTTGACCAAAAGAGAGGCAGTTAGAGAGGTAATTTAACTCCAAGTGTCAAAAAAGAAAAAGCTAAGCAAATAAGATTTGCCACAAACAACGAGCAGTAATACCTGGAAATGAAAGTGGCAGAAAAACGGTACCAACCAAAGACACCAAATACTGTAGAAAGAGTGCTACCACAATAAATGCAAATATAAACTTCTGCTTTTCTACATTTCACATTATTCCTGAGATTTGTTCAAAAAATAAATAAAAATATAGATTCTGTATATCACATTTTCAATGGAACATGCTACACCAGACATCAACCACTGAAGATGAATGGCAGATTTGACTGGCAGTCAGCTGTAGGTTAAGCTGCACTCGAGGTCCCGGAGTCAGGACCAGACTGCACATGCAATCTAAAGAAGGAAACAGGAACTGTGCCTTTACTGCTTTTACTAGTCACAGGATCAGAGGTCAAAAGATAGACTCACAGTGGTCAGCAATTTGTAAACATATTCACATCGCCACAGAGTCTGATCAAAACAAACAAAAAAAACTGGAAACCCTTGTCCCTCCAAAACAAGAGGTATCGCACACAATGCTTGCTCACGCACAGTTCAGTCTTTCCACTGATGCTCCCAAATGTGTCAACAAGTTTCCTCCACACTGCAACAAAGTTTTGTTTGGGGCATGTTGCTGCTTATCTGCGCACTCAAGGGAACCATTCCCTCCAAGTGTCCGTAAGCCCCGACTCTGTTATACTGAGTGCAGAGGGATGACAAATTTACATCCAAACGGTGAGTGGTAGCTGATGCCAACTTCTTGGTAAATCATCTTAGGGAGGCCAATATCACAGAGGTAGACTCGGCTCTCTTTGTCTGCCAAAGGTAGTGGAAGTCCTAAAGAGAGGGTCCACTTTGCATCCACACTCTGAGGCTGCTCGCTGACTGGTGGATCGATACTTAGGACTGGAGCCCGGTTCTTGTTGGCCCAGTCAGCAGCGAATTGGTACCAGGACTGTTCCCTCAGCAGTGGGTTCTCATGGCAGTCCAAGCAGTTGATGACAAGATCGACTGGGCTCACAGGCAGGTCTGGGAAACAGACAGAGGTAAGCAAAGGGGGAGAATTTAATTTTTTTTTTGTTAAATCATAAGATAAAAAAAAATACTGGTGCACGCTATCCCATTACAAACTGTACATGGAGACACTACAGGAATCTCAACATGTCTCAAAATGTTAATCAAAACAAGGACTGAAATTAGCCCAGAAAGGTATACTACAGAGCCCGATCAATATATTAGCTATTTACAATATATTGTATCAGCATTTATAGTGCCCAATAAATGATAATTAAAAAAGTTAGGAGGAGACAGGAGACACACCCTTCAACCACGTTATGAGTGTTGATGTTGCATAGTTTGTACACCAGAGGGCACTCTGCATATTCTCTGTTGGTAACAGTTTCGATATAAACACAACCATCTAATCTGAGCAGAGTTGGGCTGAGCACAAATGAGTAACCCACGACTTGTTATGACAACAAAACAAGAATATTTTTACTGCATGGTCACATTATGGAGACATTATCTTAATAAGGACTCATAAATAACTATACATATCAAATGTTAGAGAAATCTATTTATACTTCATTTGTCTGAAAAAATAAAGTCAGCTGATATATCACGTTTTAAATCACCAAATATTGGCAGTCTTATAAATCCTGTATCAGTCGGGATTTAGTATACCCTCAAAATCATATCATCATATTTAAACAAAAAAAGTACAATGATGATATTGATGATACAAAAAAAAACCTCAATGTTTTATTGATGCTTGAGGGCAGCAGGATTCAAACACTTAAGGAAATGAAAATAAATTAATCTGAAGTGTGAATCTACTGAAACAAATTGCTAGAAGCAGCATTATAGTGCAATAGTAGTGACAGCATTAATTCACGTGACACTGCATAAGTCAAATGTAAGCACAAAACTAGCCTACGTAGTGTTTCCCTGGAAATGTCAGGTATAACATGACTGCTTAACACTTTAGTTAAACCTAAACTAAGTACAGCCTGCTGCCGACCGGGTTTTGCGTTCAGCATTTACCACAGTGATTTAGCCAGATAAACAGAGAGCCACTTTCGTGACACTGTAAACACTGACTTTAAGCTCAATGTAGTTCTCTAACTCAGGGCTACTCAACTAAATAACAGTTAATAATTACAAACCAAGACTGGGTTATCTCATGTTAATTTTAGCTAACTAAAAACTCTGTAGTGTCCTGATTAATCAGTTTGCTTCCAAGATATCAGTCTGAGCTTCCAAGCACAAGAGGGGTGGAACTCCAGTAGAGGGCAACATTCGCCTGTCATAGTCTGTTCCAACAGGACCGAGATGATATACTGTGTCCCACTCAGACTCTCTTTTAGCCCCTTCTAGCTGCATAGTTGAAACCTGTGCATACCATGGTGTGAATACTAAATACTCTCTGCTGGCGAGTTTTACCTCTGATGCTGGACACCTGCTTGCCGCTCGTCTTGCTGAAGAGGCTGACCTCACTGGTGACTGACTCTTGCATCTTGACAAAATTGGGCAGGAACAAGATGACTTCCACTTCATGGTTGGCTAAGTGTCTACCACAGCTGATGCCTTGGGCTCCCTGAACATGGGGCCCACACAGAAGGACCACAGTGGGTCTTTGATGGACATTTTTTGGGGTGAGCCTAGGAACGTTAAAAAAAAAAGAAAAAAAAAAAGATTTCTCCATAAAATCACAAGCAATGATAAGCACGTAAATTACTTCTGCAGTCAAACTAGTAATGAAATTCCATCTCAAGTATTTCTGCAGAGAGTCAGCCAGCGAATATCCATGAAATTTTTGCAGGGAAGAAAAAAAAACAAAACAAAACAAAAAACTGCATCCTAACAAAAGTTTCTTTATTCTGATTATGGAAATTTTGGTGATGGTATAGTAATTATTTTCTTTATAATTACATTTTTAAATAAATGTAAACCTTAAAGGTTTATATATCACTACAGGTTTTAATATTAAACTGATCTGAAGAATTGAATGCCCGGTGGCTGTACACCACTTTAACATCTCGTGATCCTGCCACTACAGCACCAAATTAAACCTGATCTGAGCCCACTGTTCTTACAGTGTAAATCTGAGACATGCAAGTATTGCAGTGCTAAGTTGACAAAAGGACTGAGACAATAAACCAGTTTTGTTATATGAGCTACTGCGCTGTTTCTTTGATCTTAAATAAGCCTGTGCCACTCTTAAAGGAGCACGTGAACAATGCCAAACAGGGTTGCTTTTGGTCTTTTAAGATGTTCCTGATGTGCTGTGTGACTGCTTAATGTAGAACGTAGTGCCTTCCTAAGACAATAAAACTATTTTTTGGGGGGGGGGTGGAGACTCTAAACTAATTAGATAACGGTGTTCGATACACTGTTGTACATTCGTATTATAATAATAGAAATGACTAACACACTAACCAGTCATGAGATTGGTAAGTCTTTAAGGTTTCCTGCCACCACACTGAAGCCAGGACTGGTACCCCTTACCTGTTTGGTCCACCTAGCAATGTGAGAGCCATCTGACTGGAACAAACACCGACCGCTTCCAGCCTACGCTCAAGAGACAGACCCCAACGCTCTGCAGCTGCTAGGAGTTGTTTATGAAGCTCATAGGGAACACTGGGAACCACCAGGCCTGTGTCTGCAGAAAGAAAACATGTGAGACACACACTGTTTTAATGCTATTCCATACTTTTTCATTTCAGAACATTGAGGTTTTAGTTGCGCTGTACCTTCAAAACATCTTATTAAGACCAATTTTGCCACTTATCTTCATCAGCACAGCTTTAGAAACAAAAGTAGGAGCAAAGCCAAATCTAAGAACAGGACCTCAAAGATAAGGACATACTTGTCAGATAAACACATTCCCAGATTCTCAGAGGTTGGTAGTTAAGAGCAAGTAAATCATTGGGGAAGAGGCGTTCTGCATCCCCCACACCTGATCTTGTTCTAATCACAGAAGATTCTCCATTTCCCTTCCTGTTTGTCACTGCTGTCTGAAGCAACAAAGGCAAGATTGGCAGCCTTTACAAAACATGACAAACATGAGGCAGTCAGAGTGATAACGCCTATTCCCTGTGGGCCCTGGGCTTACACGCACCATCACATGGTTTGACCAATTCTCAGCTCATAGCTGCGGGACAGGGCTGCGCTGGGCTGGACCCCCCAGACTGGTTGCTGTCTCAGTCAAAACATGCAGCAGGTTAGCGTGACAAAAAAAAGAGCAAACATCACACACGCATGAACACCTGCACCGGTATCCCAACAGCTTGTGGTGAGAAACTGGAGAGGGGGCTAAACAGTAAAAGGGATGGCCGTGATTGGGCTAAAAAGTGAGTCCATTCATCTTCTTAAAATAGAGTGGTGGCTCACCTTCCAGTGGCTATCAAAAGAAAAAAAAAGAAGAAGCTTTTAACCCATCCATCTATCCATTCATTCTCTTCTGCTTATTCTGTTTGGGGGGTGGGGGTGGGTGGAGCCTATCCCAGCTACCATAGGGCAAGAGGCAGGGTACACCCTGTACAGGTCGCCAGCCTGTCGCAGGGCTAACACTAACCATTCGCACTCACACCTATGGGCGATTTAAAGTGACCAATTAACCTAACCCCAGTAACTGCATGTCTTCGGACTGTGGGAGGAAACCCTCGCAGACACGGGGAGAACATGCAAACTCCACACAGAGAGGCCCGGGCCAAGGTGGAACTGAACCCAGACCTTCTGGATGTCATTCTAGCTGTGAGTAGTGCTAACCACCACGCCACTGTGCTGCCCTTGAGCCAACAACATAATTCATACAGTGGACATCTTTAAGTAAGGTTTGTTACCAACCCATTTCAACATGTTATTTAAAGTGCTGTGTGAAGCATATTCAGGTTGTTTTAATGGCACACTTGTTGATATTACGGAATAATCTCTACAGTATATAATCAAGCACTCCGATTTGATTTGACCAATGGTGAAATTATGTTTTATATTTTAGTATGTATTAAAAAAAAAACTAAAAATAGTAGTTTGGACTAAGACTATTCAGTGGTGAGATAAGCCCTACAACACAGTATTTGAAGTCACACATGACCGTGAAGCACTACAGATTTTGTCTGACTGTTGGTCAGACAAAAATTTGAAGATGTCACTTTGATCTGCAGTTTCAAGTAATTGAAATATTTAAGGTTTCTCCCACTGGATGGGCCCATTTATGTGCAAAATGAAAACCAGAAAAATAAAAAAGCAAAGAATTTAATTAAATGGAAACAACATTCACTACACAAAAAGATATTTAGCAGGTAAATTTTGATTAATCTAAACATTTTGAAAAAGTTATCTGACAGGCATCACCATTTATAAGTACTTTACTACAGTAATTTGAGTAATTTTTAGCAATTTTCTTGATTAATTACCAACAACATGCGGTTTATGCCAGTACAAATATATCTGAAATAAGCTAGTAATGGCCTAAAGAGCTGTCCGGGTGATTTAAACTAAAGAAGAGAAGAAAAATAAAAGTGTGAAGATGGCACTTTAATTACAGCATTATTACAACAAGACGGTAAAAGACTACTTTTAAGAGCTATCCAGATGCTTAGATTCTGGATTTTTTGTAGCAGGTCAGATATTTAGTGACTTCATATAGACTGATTAAATATTTAATCATCCGTTTTTCAAATGCATCTTTTCCTCAGTGCTCTTTCAAGAAAAATGCTTAAATTCCTTTTTTTTTTTTTAAAATGCAGCCTTCATATCATGCAACCCATCACAGCTGCTCTTTTGTGCATTTTTTTTTATAATTATTGTACTACAATCTGTTCTTTTTTTTTTTTAAATCACTGTACAAACTATATGTACAAAGTGTGGAAAGCTTTAAAGAAGCTGTGTTAATCTCTAGCTATCCATTGCCTGTGGCACATTATAAGGGTAATAAGAGTCAAGCTAGGGAGCTGTGCGGCTCAGGGTCCCTTTGATAAATAAAGCTACTGGGAGGCAGTTAAGTCCTTAATGGCCTCCTACACATCTCCGGCCTGGCAGCTGAGAAGTTGGTGGCCTCATTGGTGTGCACAAAATTTACACTGACACAAAGAGATGCAAGCACACGCGCACACACAGAGTTCCCACATCATGCTCACAGCACACTCTCAGTCACCCACAACTTTGCACCCAGACATGCAGCACTCTCAGTGACACACACACATTCTACACACGCACACCCTCATACACAAGATAATTACATATAAACACAGAGACTCATGCCGTGCCTGACTGAAATTCTTGCTTATCTTTAGGTCAGCCCTGTTCCCCTCCCACTATTCTTTATTGATACCACACAAAGACTGCTAATATGTTTCAGTGGGCAACAGAAATCTGGAGCACGCCAATCCTCCTGTGAGTGATAAGCACAGGAAAGTCAACTGGTTCTTGTCATGCAAGTGCTGCCTTGAGTGCCAAGCTCAGAGGAAGTGGGTGTTGCACTAGTATGCACAAATTGCTTTTAAACCAACCCACCAGGTGTGCTTCTTAATAACTCTGCTGCTGAAGTTTCTGCAACCAAAACTATCCACCCAACCTTTCTCTCACTCTCTCTCGTTCACACACACGCACGCGCGCACACACACACACACACACACACACACACACACACACACACACACACACACACACACACACACACGCACACACACACAATGCAGCATGAAAAACAGACTAGCTAAACTGGGTAGCTGTGCAGTGCTAAAATAAACTGAGCTGGAAGTTATCTTTCAAGCATGACAAGGAAACCGACAGGACTGAAAGCAATACAAGCTGGCTGGATTTGAGCCATGTGTGACTAAGGCTTGCACTCAGGTAGGGAGGGGCAAGAGGCCGCATCATTCACTTCTGCTTCACCTTAAGAGTTACAGAGGTAGCACGATGGGGTATCATTTCATTATGGCACAGAAAATTATTGTCAAAACCTGCAATATTACTTTTTTCCCCTATTTTAGTGATATAAATACTAAAACAGTCTCTGAATCTCACAATCTTCCTGTGGTGGCCTTCTATTTACCTGGGAGCATGCAATTTTAAAGCAGGCTTATATGTTTCCTGAACTTTGGTCACATATGTATGTTCTGTTATAGTGGCTGATGCTCATAACAATGAGGTTATCACAGGTGCAAGTAATCCCTTTGAGCCTAAAGCTCAGGCTGCACACTGCTCTAAACAATCAGGTCAGGTTGTAATAATTCAAAATATGCTTTCTTTGCTTGCATTAGGTTTTCACCAAAATGATGCAGTATGAATAAATACAATAAAAGAAGCTCACAATTAATTTGTCGCAATATGTTTTGCAATCTGGCTTGCTTGCCCTGAAGTTTCAGTACAGGAAGCAAAAACAAAACAAAACAAAAAAAACAGCAGAACTAAACTTACAGAGACTGCAACTTTTACAACAACCAATTCTCTGTAGAAACAGAATCTTAAATCCCCATGTCGGCTTGTTATGTTAACCTAACCAACAGCTGGGCACTTTGTTTTACTTTCTGTATTCTTCTACTGCTGTTTTATCTGTTTACTGGCAGAGCTCCCAGGTCAAGAACACTGCAGTTTGTTCCTGCTTCAGAGCTGCTGTTTATGTAAGGCTGTACGGCAAACTAATTACAGAGTGCCGAGGACGGGGATTATGATGACAGCCCTGGGAAGCAAATCAGCCTGCACAGTAAGAAAGAAAGGCTCTGCTTGGAAGCTGGAAGCAGCTGCTTATACTGAACTCTCCTATGTCCATCCGTGATGTAACACCATCAATACTACAACCACCTGTCACCCTTGTGGTAATTATCGAGTCTTCATCATTATCAGAAATGCATACAAGAGCAGAAGAATTTGGTGCCAATATTTTCTGAATATGCAGTGTACAGCATGCCATCTCATTCATATGTCAGCAAAATATTCAAACTATAATTCACCACAGAGACAACTTAGAGGTGTACCTTGATTATGAAAGAAGCAGGTTTTTGTTGAGCACCACAAAAGGGCCTGATGCCAAAGGACCCATATATGCAGACATATTGAGCCTATGGAATCAACTTATTCTGCAATTTATTCCACATCAGGCCACAGGAAAGTGCAGTTTGATCAGACCTTTCCTTATGTAACACCTGCAAATATTGCTTCAGCCTAACACTCTGACACTACCGCTCGCCTAGCTACAATCACACCTTAGACTCCAGGGCCTGTGTGCCATTACTTGATTTGTGTCTATATTAACCAGTTACAGTAATATTCCTAGATTGAGACAGTTCAGAGAAAGAAGAGGGTCATCACTTCTATGGGCTTATGTCAGAGGGGTGTGTGGAAGGTCAGAACTTGTAACCAATGACAAACGGTAACCAGGAATGCATGCACACCTGCCCCAGGGTGAACTCTCTGATCAAGAGAAGTTAGCATACATAATAAAGTGTCGCTCACAGTGGCTCTGTTTTCCCCTCACTGCACTGAACAGAAGAGACACTGCTAAGAGCTCACTTACTATCAAGTGTAAGTAGACCATTTCACCATTTGGCAAGAGTTATAACCCTTTATCCAACTGTGGTTGTCAACACAGCGCTGTTATATAACCAGATGGTACTCCTAGCCAAAGCTGAAACAGTGGTACTAAAGAAGACACACTTACTTTAAAATGTCTTAAAGACAAGGCCTGTATTATCTAATGTTCACTATCTTATGTAAAATTAAATAAGGATGATTTCCAGGGTGCAAGGAAGGCGAGTAAGAAAATATGTGCTAATATGTTGATTCTGAATTCAATGTTTTATCTACAATAAGTCGGGATTTCAAAATCATAGTTAATTAGTAGAAACCTGGCAATTTTCTTTAGTATAATTTAGTCCCATTATCAAATTTAACAGTGACCTCGTCTGTCTCTATAGTCCAACTATTTTCAAATTTCCTGCCTCTGTCAGTGGTACTGAAAATGTGTATCAAGCTTACTCAAAAGTACATGCTAATGATTAAAAAAATAAAATAAATCAGCCATCTCTGAGACCTAGCGGGAAGGATAGCCTTTAGGAAAAAAGCAGTAACATCTCTCTTGGGGACCATTTTCATTTGCAGATTTGGTGTTCCCATACACACGGACCAAAGTGTATGTGGGATTTTCTCAACTGCAATTTATCTTATTTTTTTTGCCAGTTAGGGAAAAGTCAGATTCCTGTTGTGTTTGGTTTTTAAACACAGTAAGATGTTATTTCTTGCTTTGACTACACAATTTTAAATGGTGACTTTCATGAAATTTACATACAATAAGAAAAATACAAAATACACTTTATTGCCAAAAGTATTCACTCAGCCAATTGGAAGTGTTCCAATCACTTCCATGGCCACGGGTGTATAAACCAAGCACCCAGGCATGCAGACTGCTTCTACAAACATTTGTCAAAGAATGGATCGCTCTCAAGAGCTCAGTGAATTCCAGCATGATACTGTGGCCTTCTCGTCCAACATCAGTGTCTGACCTTACAAATTCTGGAAAAATGGTCAAAAACTCACCATGACCACACTCTTAAACCTAAAGGAAAGCCTTCCCAGAAGAGTTGAAGCCGTTACAGCTGCAAAGGGTGGGCCAACATATTAAACCCTATGGATTAAAAATGGGATGTCACTCAAGTTCATATGTGTGAAGTGTATCTCCAGAGTTGTTTTAAGAAAGTCACACTTGGCTGTAGGAAATTGTTACAGATATTTTTAAACTATTTATATACTCACTGCTGGTGATGACAGCTGGGTGTCCAACTAAATCTGAGATTTTAGCAGTTTTCAGGTGAAGTCCACAGTTACATCATCAGGTAAGGAAAGGAGCATATCCTTTCAGAAACATTCACAGAGTAGTGCAGCATGGATCACTCAGAGTTAGACTACTCCTTTAATGTCCTGAAGGGTCTGGGGAACATTAGCATAAAAAGCTGAACTACTTTACTGTCTTGTAGTACAGAACACAATACTCACTCACCATTGGCTCAATCAGCAGATCTGGCTTCTCTACAGCTTTGTCCACTTTTAATTAAAATCACGTTAAATGAGAATGTAAACTTTCACCATGTCAGCTCGCTCTCTGGGCAGTATGTACATCTAAGGGAACAGTATTGTGTTTCATATATATTAATTTTGGTTTCTTTCTTCTTTTTAAATGTACTTTAAGTTTGTAGTGCAGTAAAAATCAGATAAGGGTAGCAGAACAGACACTCACTGTGATTACACAAACATTATGTTGGATTAGGTAATGGATAAAAGGTAATGATTTGTAAATAACTGAACATGAATAACTTGAGCTTATATTATACAGTAGTATATTTCTAGCTAATTAGACAGCTCATTCGCTTTCTCTTGACAACACTTTCTTTAAAGATATAACATTTTGGGGCCAAACTGAAAGAAAGGTAGATATGAAATGTAAACGTGAGATCAGAGGTCAACCGTGACATATTTGGATGCAAACTATAAAGTGATATTTAGAATCTCCAGTATATACCAGATTTCCTATATGTTGTCATATAAGGTGCACTTGAACACGATCAGTAGATTAACAGAAGAATAGATTAGCAGATTAACCAAATTTTAAATTATGTAAAGGTTTTTAATTTTTGTTCACGCATTCCTGGAACTTTTTGATCACAGTTTGAATACCGAGGGATCAAGAGAAACGTGAATGGCCCTAACCACTGAAAATTTGTGTGTGTATTTTGTCCTTACCAGTACAGTACTCTTTCCCCCATGCTGGGGCACAGTTATCTGTCTGTATGTGACCGGTTTCCCCTCCAGAATATTCTCATCATGACGATAGGACTGGGTCTTCTGCTCAGCCTGTGTACTGTGATGTTGTGACTTGTTGCTGCTGCTGCTGGCCCCATCAATCTGGGAGAAAACGGCGGCCTTGTCGAACAGAGCCAGGTTTCCCTCAAAGTCAAAGTCAGTGTCCAGATTCTCATCAGTCCCATCACCAAAGCATTCGTCATTCTTTGATCTCTGTTGCCCTCCAGCCCCTCCGTTCCTCACATTGCTTCTCCTGGGTGTGGTCTGTGTCGTCCCTCTGCTGTTTGATGAACCTGGAGACAATGGAAAACACAAACTCTGATGATTGCTCACATAAAACAGGATTTGGCATTGGACAATGCTGGCAGAGATTTAATCAGAACATTATCAGGGGTAGGTGCACAAATGGGACCTCACCATCCCTGAGGAAAAGAGAGTGTGTGTCACTGAACTGTTTAAAACTTGCAATGGATTTAATAATATAAAAAAAAACCAAACATAAGAAACATAAAAAAAAAAAAACATTAAGGCCAAATATCTAGTACTTATTGGACCATATTAACAGATTGTAAGAAATTTACAGAATTAAAGCAGCAATTGTTATCCTTTAATACATTTATACACAATCCATTAAGAGGCCCATGGTTTGCTGATCCCAGGTCTGCTCGTATAGTAATATTCAACTACAGTAACACCCCCTCATTACTTTGTTCAAAGCTGAATAGGCTGAGGCTAAAACAGGAGGATCAGATGATACAACGCAAACTGAACACATAAAAAGTGAACAGAGAGAGAGCAGTCAAGTGTGTCTAGGGCTTCTCCTGCTTTCTGTTTTATTGTAAAGAGCCAATAAAATAACATTTGTCTGAGTTTGTAAAAACAGAACTTGTTCTGGCCATTCATTTAGATGGAATAGAGCAGGGACTTAAACTGATGTGAGGCTGGCTGCCATTTAAATAAAGAATTTTGTTGAAATAAATTTCAAATAAACCCATGAGTGTATGAAAAATTCATATAGGAATAGGAAAAATGTGGCTTTTTCTGACATAAAAAAAAACAAAAAACATTTACATTGGCAAACATACACAAAAAAAGATTTAAAAATAAAACCAAAAAAATGATTTAAAAAATCTAGTATACTTCAAATTTAACAAAATATCCCCAAAAAATCTGGGAGTTACGGTGTAAATCAGCTCTACTATAGAGTGCAGTCTGGCATGTAAAGAACAAATTAATTATACAGAACTTCAAGTCTGAATCCCCTGGATTAAACCTTATCAACCGCAGGACAGGGAGCCACATGCTCTGCTACAAGCTGCTATGGGCCTTTTTAGATTGAAACATGCATTCTTTCATAATATATATTCCATCTTTCGGCCCCTGCTCATCCTGATCATCTCTGAAAGAAGCTAGGCGCTGTCATACAATACTGGAAGTCATTGTATTGCAAATAGTATAATCCACACACAAGTTCCTGCACTCAGCAGTTTCAAATTCTGACTAGGAGGTTGCAGCTCCTTTTATCTTGTGAAACTCTTACTGCAAACTCTTCTTATCCTCTCACATATAGCTACGATAGCTAAATGAGAACAAAACACGGCTAACACTTAAAATGTCCAATGGCCGAATGCATGGTGCTTGATAAAGTTTACATGATTAAGAAAAGAAAAAAAAAAGACTGCAGAAAAAAAAAAAAGCAAAACTGGAAAAACCTGGCCTTCAACCCCAACCATCCACAGCTCTCACGCTAACAAGGAGACAGAGAGGCACACTCACACGCTACTGTCAGTGTGACAGCTAAGGTGCTTTGGTCTCTCTCACGCAATATGCTGGGAGGCTCAGTCATAGTACACTGGGCTACAAATTTGCAAACAAAACTGTGCGCTAATCTGACACCTTTATTCAGCGGCCAATTTGTGTGTAAAAATGCAATTACTTTTTTCACCATGACTCGAAAAACGATTAAATAAAAATCTATATATAATCTTCCTTATACTCAGGCACTACTTTTACATTCAAGTTTTAATGAATATTTGCATAAATTATAAGTGGATAGCGAAAAAACAGACTGGTCCAACATGGAGAGGAGAAGGTGGAGTGTAAGTGTGTTTGTGTGTGTGAACGAGGAGAAAAGCTAGTGTCCTTATTAGCACAAGCCAACAATGTCATTATTTACAAGGAAGTGTTTTGTCATGCTATGAATCAAAAATCTGAATGAACTGGGCAAAGCTCCAAGCTAAATATGCTAATGAATAACAAGTAGACAGTGAACCTTACTGATTTGAGTTTAGACAAACTTCCCACCGCAGCTACAACTACAGAGGCCTGAAAGGTTCTAAACTGAAATGTGGGTTTAGGTAAACACACAGTGCTCAACCTGTGAAAACATTTAATAAATATAATACATTTTATTATTTTCGTTCATCTCAGTGGTTGCCATTAAACTTGCTCTTATTTTTTTTGGTCATAATATCTAATTTGGGGGCTGGGGGGGGGGTCATTGAGACGTAAATGTGACAAATGTAAGACTGATACCGTTAAATGCAAAATGGAAGAGCTGCTGATGGTGAAGTACGCCAACACTGCTAATCAAAAAGAGAATGGCTGATAAAATCACCTACTTACTTATTACAATAGAGTCATGGAGTCTATTATAAGTGCAGCATTTTCCGATTAAAGGAAGTGTGTGAGGTTACTTAAAGAAAGAGGATGTTCGTGATGGCAGGGAAAATACAGTAGGAAGACGACAATGGTGGTATGCAGGGCAGTACGAGTGTGTGATTCAATTTACAACTAAAAATAGATGTGTGCAGACTGTAAAATGTATTTAAGAGCACGTAGGCATGTGTGTCTCACACATCGGGCAGCAAAGGGGCAGAGAAGTCAGGTGGAGTGAAAGACGCATTTACAACAGCAATGCTTGTTACTGTAATTGCAATCAAAACCTTTGCTGGTAAAAAGCCACTAAGAGTCCTTCATCAAACCACCTTTTTAACAAGATTTAACATGAAGAAATGCAATCTTTTCACCTGCTCCCATCCACCGCTGGGTTGTTTTACACAACAAATTAAGAACAAGCTCAAATGAAAGTTGTGAATATGCACACAAACTGCTAGTTTATTTTACAACAGATTATTGTAAAGTTAGCTGCAGGCAGACTGGAGTTGCCTACCCTGTCTGCAGCATCCAGGAATTTGTCTAAAGAAAGCACAGCGTGTATTCCACTACACAAATTTTAAAGTTGCTAATTATTTAGCAGATTTTAATAAAAAGCTGCTAAATAATGGCAAGTCTTTAAAATTGGTTTTTCCCCCTCCAGTGTAGCATAACCTTTCTGAGATATACATGTTCTTAAGCAGAGGTTTATGAGAAACACTGGGCTGGATATGATTTCATTCCATATATGAGGTAGCATGCTGGTTATGGGAATACTTTGCATAAGGTCAGAGTCTGGAACAGCTCCTCCAGAACACATGTTGAATTTGATTTGGGATCAAGGAAACTATGCTTGTATGGGCCTATACATCATTCACAAGAGTGGTTTTCTACATTCACATTCTACTCTCCATTGTCACACATTCAAAATCCATTTGCAGAATCTAAAATCTTGTATGTGCAACAGCCCACCCTGCCTTCCAGTCTTTGTGGCCGGGGGCTTTTTGGGAGCATGGCATCGCGTGTGAAAGGACCAGCCCTGCCCAAGCCACTCAGCACGTTGGCCCTGTGCAATTTGGGCATTAGCTCCCTGGCCACCAGCCTGAAAGCTAGAGATTAAAATAAAAACTCGAAAGGTAAACATTGCTTCCACCATTGATATCGCTTTGGCCTTCCGAGCACACTGGGACAGCATGGCTTCCTGTCGGGGAGGGGGTGTTGGTTTCCTGTGCTGGCCAGAAGCAAGTGAGGGAAAGGAGATGAGGGAGAGGGAGAGAGGGAGAGAACAGGAGGCCACTAAAGCACAAAAGCCTGGCTTTGCATAACCTTCTCTTTAGCAGCAGACACCAAGAGGGAGGGGAATGTTTATTGATTTTAGTCACACACATATTGTAAAGAGGAACTTTGGTACAAGCGTTTAGCACGCTATGGGAATCATGGCGGGCAGTAATAGCAAGGCCCTGTTTGGTCCCATGCTCAGGTTTTTTTTTTGTTGTTTTTAAAACAGAAGGTAGTGACACACACACACACACACACACACACACACGCGCAGACTGGGTTACCACTTTATGAGTCTTAATGACTTATTCATTAAATGAAACAGGGAAAAGCCTGGGTTTCTATTGTCCACGTTTCTTTTTCCATGTTCAGAAGGTAATGTTTACAATCACACTGAAGAACACTGGCAATTTTTTTTGACCTCTGACCTTCCATTGTTTGGCAATCCTGAGTGTAAAATTGAACCAACTTTAAATGACTCCAGCAGAGGCCACAGAGCTGTCCAAACAGGCTTCCTCCTGACTCACTGCTGACTAGAGGAAATACTGTTTTAACTTTTATCTTATCAGGAAGGTTGAGTACCACATTCAGATTTTTACAGTAACGTGCACAACTCACGAGAGGAGAATCAGAATGTGTGTTTCAGTGTAAGCATGAATCAGATATTGTATTAAAAAGGTTTTGAATGAAAATAATCCTAAGATCTTGTTTTTATGTTTAAAATGTCAATATACACTGCTCAAAAAAATAAAGGGAACACTCAAATAACACATCCTAGATCTGAATGAATGAAATATTCTCATTGAATACTTTGTTCTGTACAAAGTTGAATGTGCTGACAACAAAATCACACAAAAAAAAATCAATGGAAATCAAATTTATTAAGCAATGGAGGCCTGGATTTGGAGTCACACACAAAATTAAAGTGGAAAAACACACTACAGGCGGATCCATCTTTGATGTAATGTCCTTAAAACAAGTCAAAATGAGGCTCAGTATTGTATGTGGCCTGCCCGCCCCTGTATGACCTCCCTACAACACCTGGGCGTGCTCCTGATGAAGTGGCGGATGGTCTCCTGAGGGATCTCCCTCCAGACCTGGACTAAAGCATCCGCCAACTCCTGGACGTTGGTGGATGGAGCGCAAGGGGTCTGAAGATCTTATCTCGGTACCTAATGGCTGTCATGCTACCTCTGGCGAACACATGGAGGGCTGTGCGGCCCTCCAAAGAAATGCCACCCCACACCATTACTGACCCACTGCCAAACTGGTCATGCTGAAGGATGTTGCAGGCAGCAGATCGCTCTCCACGGCGTCTCCAGACTCTGTCACGTCTGTCACATGTGCTCAGTGTGAACCTGCTTTCATCTGTGAAGAGCACAGGGCGCCAGTGGCGAATTTGCCAATCCTGGTGTTCTCTGGCAAATGCCAAGCATCCTGCACGGTGTTGGGCTGTGAGCACAACCCCCATCTGTGGACGTCGGGCCCTCATACCATCCTCATGGAGTTGGTTTCTAACCGTTTGTGCAGACACATGCACATTTGTGGCCTGCTGGAGGTCATTTTGCAGGGCTCTGGCAGTGCTCCTCCTGTTCCTCCTTGCACAAAGGCGGAGGTATCGGTCCTGCTGCTGGGTTGTTGCCCTCCTACAGCCTCCTCCACATCTCCTGGTGTACTGGCCTGTCTCCTGGTAGTGCCTCCAGCCTCTGGACACTACGCTGACAGACACAGCAAACCTTCTTGCCACAGCTCGCATTGATGTGCCATCCTGGATGAGCTGCACTACCTGAGCCACTTGTGTGGGCTGTAGAGTCCGTCTCATGCTACTACGAGTGTGAAAGCACCACCAACATTCAAAAGTGACCAAAACATCAGCCAGAAAGCATAGGTACTGAGAAGTGGTCTGTGGTCCCCACCTGCAGAACCACTCCTTTATTGAGTGTGTCTTGCTAATTGCCAATAATTTCCACCTGTTGTCTATTCCATTTGCACAACAGCATGTGAAATTGATTGTCAATCAGTGTTGCTTCCTAAGTGGACAGTTTGATTTCACAAAAGTTTGATTTACTTGGAGTTATATTGTGTTGTTTAAGTGTTCCCTTTATTTTTTTTGAGCAGTGTATGAGTTTTTAAAAAAATTATAAACAAAAGATAACTTTTTTAAAGTTACAAAACAGCAATAAATTAATCACAGTAAATTCTCAAATGAACATCTACCAAAGAGAATCCCGGTAGGGACATGGCTAGAGCATTCATTATTCTCATGTTCTGCAGCTAAAGTAAGGCTTGACCAGCAGCCATGTGTAAACTTCATCTCGCAGCTGTTTTGCTTTCTTTCTTGAGCATTTAACTAAGAGCTAGTTGACAAATATTGCAGCCTGCTGTGAACTACAGCACTTCTAAGACAGTTTTGCTCCAGTTTTAGTGAATGAAATTCTAGTATTTTATTAGTTTGTTACGTACCACCAGTTAGCAGGTATCGGCATCTGTGCATTGCACCTGTAGAGTTTATAGATGCAGCTTGCTGAACACGTTTGCCAACAAAGCGTGCCAGGGTTAGCTGGAAACTTAGCAACACTCCCCTTTCTTTTCTAAATATGGTTACTTCTGGCCCCAGAAAAACAATCAAGAATAGCTCCAACATGCTAATGCACAAACTCACAGGACACTGAAAACACGTTTTGACTCTGCACAACAGTCACTCCCCACCTGCCCAACTCTCCAGATTCGACTGCGTTACTGAGAGCCTTAGCCAAAGCAAAATTCAAATTCAGCATCACTGGAGATCCAGCAGATCCTTGATGTGTATACATGGAGCATTCCAAGCATGACAGTTTTGCTGGGAGTGTTGTAATGCTGCGCTACATCAAACCAACTAATCAGTTAACATACTTTGTGATTGCATCCCACAATACGTGTTTTTAAAAAAAACAAATTTCAGTTACATATTTCAAAAATCTAAAACTTATAGCTCCTCCACAGAACTATCCATGATCTTCAAGCAAATTTATGCATATTTTTCTTATTGCTACCAGATAAAATACAGTTCTATATCACTGGAAATCTGTGCAGTGTTGGTGAAAGTAAACTAAAAGTGTACATATAAAACTGGTGTATTTCTAGATCAGGGTGGCATTCAAAACTAGTTGTAATGTCCGAAATCTCCCTGCTCCACGCCTCTCCAATATCAAAGACGTGTTTTGTTGGTCAGTGAAGCTTCCAAGATAAGCAATGGGGACTTTTGGGAGTCATTAAGTAGCACTGGGATATTGTGATTTGGTACAAATGCAGTGTGTGAGGTTATTAATCATTTTATATCATAAATCTGACATACCCCAAAACAATTTGCACTTCTTTTTTGGTTGTACAATTAAATTGTTTTACACTGATCACAAACATTGATGCTGAGTGACTCTGCATATCAGCCCATCTTGACTGTTTGGCAACTTTCAGGGAATTAAAAGTGTGATTGGGCAATATGTGAAATTGTTGGTTGTCAATTTAGTCAGTGAACAATATCAATTTTCTGTTGGTTAACAAAAGAGAACTGTATGGCCACTGCTGTGGTAAATTCCTGTCAACACTATTGTTGGGCTCTGCAACAATAGCCTTCTGTGATTTGTCAACTAGGAAATGCACAGTAAATAAGTTAAAGTCTTAAAAACATGGGACTTTCCCATTTTTATGAAGACGTCAAACTGTCTTATTGTTTTGGAACAACTGTAAATTAATTTGTCACTCTTCTTGAATTATAATGCACAATCATGGGCTTTCCGAGTCATGTTCAGTTGCTGTAGTGTGATTAGCAGCTTTTGTTGAGTGTAAAGGTCACAGGCGTTGCTGCACAAAACCTGATTCTGACCTGTTATCAGTCACGTCAAAAGGATATTAGTCAAGATACTATATGAATGAATGCTCACTTTTACAGTATTTGTCTCATGTCTTTTAGCTAAAATGTTTCTGACATGTTTACCAACATAAATTCAATGATTTCATTTATACTGCTCAAAAATAAATTAAACATTTATATATATATATATATATATATATATATATATATACACACACACACACATATATATATATACATACACACACACACACACACACACACACACACACACACACAGAGTATAGCATCAAGTCAGTTAATCTTCTGGGATACTGATCTGCTCAGTTAAGTAGCAGAGGGGTTTGTTAATCAGTTTCAGCTGCTTTGGTGTTAGTGAGAGGGGCAACAATGAGATAACCTCCAAAACAGGAATGGTTTTTACAGGTGGAACCCACTGACATTTTTTCCCTCCTCATTTTTTCTGAATGTTTGGCGTTTGCATCACTAGTTTTTCATTTGGCTAGGGTCAGTGTCACTACTGGTAGAATGAGACTATATCTGGACCCTACAGAGGTTGCACAAGTAGTCCAAATCCTCCAGGATGGCACATCAATAGATGCCATTGCAAGAAGGTTTGCGGTCTCTTCCTGCACAGTCTCAGAGCATGGAGGAGATTCCAGGAGACAGCCAGTTACTCTAGGAGAGCTGGACAGGAGAGAAGATCCTTAACCCATCATCAGAACCGGAATCTGCTCCTGTGTGCGAGGAGGAACGGGATGAACACTGCCAGTGCCCTACAAAATGAAATGCAGCAGGCCACTGGTGTGAATGACTCTGGCCTGAGAGCCCGACATCCTCTAGTGGGCCCTGTGCTCACTGCCCGTCACCGTGGAGCCCAATTGGCATTTGCCACAGAATACCAGGCAGGTATTGGCAGGTCCACCACTGTTGCCCAGTAATTTTTGCAGATGAGAGCAGGTTCACCCTGAACACACGTGACAGATGTGAAAGGGTCTGGAGAAGCTGCGTACTGCGGCGCTCTCTTACCTGCAGGCAGGGACTCTTGGGGGTCCGGGCAATGCCAAAGCGTACGAACGGACGCAGTATGAAGGCTGTATGTACACAAAACACGGCGACAGCGGAGGAGTTCAGGTTTCCAAACCTCTCCAACCTCACTGGAAAAAGTTGTTAAATTTATCGCTAGTCACTTTTGGGGAAAAAAGCCGCCGCTAGCAACAAATTCACTAAGCTGGGAACACTGCCATGCGGTCGCTTCCTGCATGATTAACGGGTGAAGCAGAGAGGCGGGGCAGCATGAAGCTGTGCCGAGGCAAACTGGACAGAAGAGAAAGGTGAACTACAAGTAATGATTGTAACGCGAACTAGACTATAATCGATATAAACGATATATTCTCATCTTAAATCCTGTATGAAAATATATCGATATATATATATATATTTTTTTTAATCGATATATTGCCCAGCCCTAGGTGAGAGTATGCAGGCAGTTCCTGGAGTATCAAAGAATTGATACCATTCAATGGCCCCCCATGATCACCTGACCGAAATCCAACAGAGCGTCTCTGTGACATTATGTTTCGGTCCATTCAACGCTGCCAGGTTGCACAGACTCTCCAGGAGCTCAGTGATGTCCTGGTCCAGATCTGGGAGGAGATCCCCCAGAGCATCATCCATTGTTTCATTAGGAGTATGCTTCAACATTGTCAGGCATGAATACAAGCGCACGAGTGCCACACAAACTCCTCAGTTCCATTTTGAGTTGCTGCAGTAAAATTTCGGCAAAATACACTTGCCTGTCTCATCATTTTTTCACTTTGATTTTTGAGGTGTCTTTGAATTCAGCCCTATGTAAGTTGATAAGTTTTCATTTCCATCAAACAATGTGGGATCCTTTGGTTCCTAACACATTAGCCAGTCCCTATCAGTAAGGGAAAAAAAACAGCTGGATGATGAAATGTTTGGTCTTTCAGGTCATGACCTACCTCTGCGTGTGTTGGTGATTGGGCCAGAGCTGGAATGAGAACTGTTGCTTGTTGCATAAGAGTGATTTGTTTTATTAGTCTGGCCATGGCGTCCTGTTGATATGAAGCTGGGTTCTGTTGCAGTGTCCTTTCCAGAGCTGTTCTTGTTAACTTTGTTCTGGATATCCAGGAACTTCAACTCTTTGATATCCATGGCACTGAAAGAAAAAAATACAGACCTTTCTTTGAGCCCAAATGGTAGTATGTTAATACTGGAATACTCCTTTCTTACATGGCTGCTAAATATTTTCAAATTCAAAAGCAGTGAAGTAACACTTCTGCATTTAATGACTGATTCAATAACTTTAGATAATCTTTAAAAAAAAAATGTAAATTGTAAAATGTCAAATTTGACATGTCCGTTGCTTAAGTATGTACGTAAATAAGTATTAGCAGGCCCTGATGATCATAAATCAAATGTACTCCATGGGATGTACTTGTTTCACGATTGTTCCCATAGCTGAAAGGGAAAGCTGAAGGGGTGGGCAGAAGATAAAAAAAAAACAACAACAAAAAAAAACTATATGCATGGCCTTAAAAAAAAAAAAAAAAAAAACATTTAAGGAGAATTATGAAAACCTGTTGAAAATGGATGTGCTGACATGTATGTGAGAGAGTACGAGACAGTGTATTCTTTGTTTTATTACCTGAATGTGACCTCAGGAACAGGACGCTTGACCCCATTGTGATAGGGATGTTTCAGTGAGATTGTTTGGCTGGAGTGATCAACAGAGGACACCTCACCCTGATAAACTCCCAACGTTGCTCCACAGTCTATGGACACAACACTACCAACCCAGTCTGCAGGACCATTCTCCTTACTATAATCCTGTTAGTACAAACAAACAAACAAAAAATATTAAGGGCTTATATTCAGCAGATTGAGTGTACAGAATGCATAAGCTTTGTAGACTAATTTATTGAAACTTGGCTGATTTGGGGCCATTGTAAAAACCATCCTGACCAGTTATTAGCCATTTGGCTAAGAACTCGTTTTTTAACCAGACCTGTGAGAAAGAGACTTTGCACTTGCAAAGTCCTGAATCCAATTTTTATAATGGATAACTTTGTATTAGTAAAGATGGCTATAGAAGTATAACTTCAAGGGGAGAACCCCTTTTGAAAACCTGGAGCAATTTATCACATATGACTGTAAAATTACAAGTTCAGGAGAATTCTGTACTTGCAGTTTTTATATTCTAGTGATCACTGAAGAGTTCATTCAGACAACAGTTCAAAATAAATGGCTAAATAAGCACATAGTGGCTTTTAAAGATGACTGCCACAGTACATTCTTCCAGAACAGCAGTGGGCTGTAATTTTCCTGAAAGAGCCACTACCAAGTTAAAACATGACTACACGGAGTGTTGAATAAAAAATAAACTATGAATTTAACAGATGCTTTACAACAGATCCGGGTCCTTGCTTCAAAAACCAAGACTTTTCTTTTAGAAAGTGCTGAATTTTGAAATAAAACTTATATTTACTACATGTATGTGTGTGTATATGTATGTGACTACATGAATAAATAGTGAAAATCTAAATATTTACAGATACAACTGATGACAAAATGCATCTGCATAAATATGAAGAATTAACTTCAGATGCCACTTGTGTAGCTAATTCAAACTTTAGTACATGCATCACTGAATGAAGTAATGTAGGGGCTTTTTTTTTGTCTTGTGCACAAAATAGGTTACTTTTCTGTTCCTTTTTACTTGTGACAGTAACTAACCTACAAGAATGAATTACAACTGAGATTTAGAAACTCTGCATCTCATGCAGATGGCTGTATTTTATCCCTTGTGTAAAGGACTTTGTCATGGTTCAGTTCAGTGAATGGATGCCCAGGCAGTATTCGCTGTTGGGTGGCATAAGCATTAGAATTAAAAGATTACAGCGAAACCGGTTTTACAATACAAATAAAACCTGCTTGACTGTCACTGCACTAAGGATACAAGCATGACCAGTGGAAACTACAAAATTTCCCTTTCACCAAACTATGACCAGATGCCCTCTTGCACAGCTCTCCCCTGCCACATTAATCTACACTGTCACCATAAATTTAACTGCGCAGCCACAGACAAATGCAAGCCGATACATACAGTCTATAAGCACAAGCGTTTTTTTCGTGGTTTTAGCACTGGACACCAGCCATAGAGGATCGTAAATCAAACAATCAATATGTAATTGAAGGGAAGACTTTCAGTTTTAATTTGGGAGGGGTTTTATAAAAATCTTTGCATGTGCCATTTAAGAATTACAGACATTTTTAGACACAGTCTTCCATTTTCAGAGGTTCTAAACTAATGGGAGAATTGCCTGAAAAGCAGTTTCATGGCCCAATGAGGCCTGTTCCCTTATTATTTAAATGAAAAATAAAGCAGACATAATACGTGAAGTTTATTCAAAGTTTTCAATTTGTATTTTATAGCTTTTCACTGTCATTTTAAATATGAAACCCAAAGACATAGGGGAGAACATCATTAGACTGAAAAACCTCAATAAACTAATCAGAGAAAGAGCAAAAACTTTACAAGTGACCAAATCAACAATTTCACTGTTAAAAAGGAAATATACTGGCCAGCTCAACAACACCAAAAGGCCTGACAGATGACAGATTAGACTTTGCCAGAAAACATTTACACACTTATCGAAAAACAGATGAAACCAAGGTTAACTTAGGTTAACTTTTAGTAGAATGATGGAAAGAAAAGTATGGGGAAGGAGAGAAACAGCTTATGATCTGAAGCATACCACACCATCCATCTAACAGTCTTGTGGCATGTATGGCTGCCAGTGGAACCGGGTCACTGGTATCTATTGAGGATGTGACTGCTGATAGAAGCAGCAGGATGAACTGTGAAGTGTACATGGCTATATGCTCTGCTCAGATTCAGACAAATGCTGCAAAACTGACAGGACAGAGTGTCAGTGCAGATGAATAATGACACAAAGAAAAGTGCAATAGCAACCCAAGAGTTTCTCAAGAAACAGAAATAGAATATTCTTCAATGGCCAAGTCAGTCCCCTGATTTCAGTCAACAGAGCATGCTTTTCAGTTATTGAAGACAAAGCTGAAGGCAGAGGGACCCACAAACAAGCAGCGACTGAAGGCAGCTGCAGTAAAGGTCTGGCAGAGCAACTCAGGGGAGGAAAAGCACCATTTGGGTTCTTGACTTCAAGTATTAAAAAGAGTCTTTATATTTAAAATTTCTGTTAGTTTATCCCAATATTTTTGAACCTCTGAAAATGGGAGACTGTGTATAAAAATGTCTGTAATTCTTAAACAGCTTGTACAAAATTTTTATAAAACCCTTCAAATTAAAGCCTCAAAGTCTTGGATTTGATTACATATTAATTTACAATCCACTATGGTGGTGTTCAGAGGCAAAACAGCAAAAATTCTGTCTTTGGGCACTGCAAGTACTGGGCCACATTCTTACACTTACACAAGCTGCTCGGCCAGGAAACCCATGCCATGAAGCTTCCAGCACACAGTTTTTGTGCTGATGCCAGAGGAGGTTTGGAACACCGCAGTTTGAGAGTCAGTAGAGCATTGGTGACTTTTACACATTATGTGCTTCGGCACACAGCAACCCCGCTCTGTAACTTCATGTGGTCTGCCACCTCACGGCTAAGCTGCTGTGGCTCCTGTGGTTTCCAACAACACCACTTACAGTTGAAATATGTAAGAGGCAAGAAATTTCACAAACTGACTTGCAAGTACTACGATCAAATTCAGTGAGCTCTTCAGAAGGACCCATCTTTCACAAATGTTTGTAAAGGCAGACATCATGGCTAGGTGCTTGATCTTATTCTCCTGTGGCAGTGGGGCTGAAAACGCCTGAATTCAAAGATTAAAACAATATTTTCCTCCATAGTTATAGTGTAGGTTTAACTGACAGCACCCTATTTGGGGAAAAAAGCTAAAAATTTCTATGGCCTGTGTGGAGACACTGAAAAACATTTAAATGAATAATAACAGGGATAAAAAAAAACAAGAAGTTTACTAAGTATCATACAACTTCTTTAAAAAAAAGAGAGAAAGAATACTTTTTTTTGCATATTGTCATCTTGAACAGGTATGGCAGGTACTTTAGGGACTGGCACTAATTATCTAAGTACTTATTATCGTCTGTCCTTCCTGCTGATGATCAGCATCAAACCAAACGCTGCTCACCGCTCCCAGAAACGTGGCTAATTTCCACCAGCGAAGAGACATCAACGGCGGATATAGAATGACACGATAAAAGTAAAGTAATTAACTTAGCCATCCAGCACCTGCGTGGATTGGGGAAAATCGCAGCGTATCACAAATCAGACCTTTCAGAGGTACGTGTAAGAATTAGCTACCGTTTGAGTAAGGAGGTTTTCGTTTGGAGCTTTCCTAATACAGATTTAAATGTTTTTTAAAAAGAAAAGAGTGGTTGCTGACCTTAATTATAAGATGACAATATTTTTTTTTAAAAAATGAGTAGAAATCTCATCATTTCACTGTATGACTAAGAAGCTATGCTAGCTAGCTTGACAGCTAACATTAGCTTGTCTCATGTCCCCGCTTCTTCTTCTTCTTTTTTTTTTTTAAATAAAACAGATTGTAGCAAGTTTGAAACGAGTGTCTGCTGCTCTTGAGGAACCAACCTAAGCGTACTGGATCTATAGCGGATAAATTTACCTTAGCGAGAGGCTGTGCGTGGCAAAATGTCAAAGCAAAACAGAGCCAAGACTGTTGTTTTGTGAGCGCTGTGTTCCGGGTTAACATAAGATACGTCACTTCCTTTATCTCCCACGTTGCTTTGTTGTGATGGTTGTATCGACGGTCAGTGTTTTTACATAATCTCAATAATATCGAGCTTTTTCCACATAAATGATTATACTATGATTCCACATGTGCTATTTATAAAATTCATTTTATTTTTTATTTTATTTTTTTGGGGGGGGGTAGGGTCGCAATAAGTCAAGATAAACAAAAACAACAAGGTGATAATTAAAATACTTTTAAAAAAAATTTTAAGAGCAAAATTATTATCTGGATGCTCTTTTGTGCCAAACACCTTTGCTCTATTGTGGGCTCCTGTTGTTAGATTATTTCTTTTATTTTCTTTCTTTATTTCTTTACCAACAACACCAGAGCCACAGGTGGGAGGGCGCAGAAGAAATAGTAGATGGATCAAGAGGGAAAACAGAAAGCAGGTGGGGAATACTTTTTTAAATACTTTTTTAATGCTTTTAAAATTTGTGTTTCTGATTTAAGGGTTCACATCCTTACATTTTATACATTACCAACAGTAAAAAAAAAATTAATAACATATATTCCACATATCACGTGATCTCATTTGGTGTCTTGATAAGTCATATAGATGCACAGCAAAATAATTTTAAACCAAAATCTCTCTCTCTCTCTCTCTCTCATATATATATATATATATATATATATATATATATATATATATATATATATATATATATATATATATATGAATTCTATGATAGAAACCAACATTGGCAGATCAACCATAATGAAAAGTCTTGATGTACACTCAAAATCACATTCTGGGATAAAGATATAGCTTCAGTGTCTTACAGCTACAGCATAATGGAATGCAAATAATTAGCTTACATGTGTAAATGGTATCATAAGATAAAATCTGTTCACTTCAGAGTCCCGTGTCACAGAAAAAACTGGTTACAGCTCCCTAAACTGTCCACCCAGTAAGGCAAACTGTTTGTCCCAAAGTTCAGTTGTATTTTTTTTTTTTAGTTTCTGAATGGGAGCAGTTTAGATTGCTGGACAACACAGCAGGAGAAACAAGTAACTCCTTAAACTTCACTGAGAAGCAGCAGCCATTTGCAGAAGTATCTCTTAGCTAACAAACATAACAACAGACGCGGACCTAGGCATCACTAACAATCTGCAGCAAGCAAAGTCTTCTTTTTGCTTTAATGTCATGAGCTCTATAGGCCACATTTGGCATCCAGTGTCTTACATTCTAACTTTGATCCTTACAGCTTCAGCTTATACCACCTACTAAGTCACACACACTGTATATTATAAAGAGCTTCACTGCTCATTCTTCACTCTCATTGTGGCTCTCAGATGGCAATGTTTGTGCTTCATTGTTAGACCGTACTGTGGGGTCAGGTCTGGATGCTCTCCAGGCAATGCTTTAAAATGTAGTTTCTGAATGAGGATTGCCAAGAACAGGAAGACTTCATTTCGTGCAATGAATTCGCCGATGCAGCGCCGCTTTCCCATGCCAAAAGTCATCACCTTCTCTCCCTCTACCCTGTTGATCTCAGTGCCATCAGCATTCAGGAAACGTTCTGGCTTGAAGGAAGATGGATCTTCCCACAGCTCACTGAAACATCCAGAGAATAAAGAAATAAAATGGGTTGCACTAACAGCTTTGAAAGCATACAAATGTACTGATTTAGGCAGGATTTGGGGAAGGGACTGGGGACTACTATCATCTTTATTTGCAACTACCAATGGGTGTGACCTGGCGAAAGATACGTAACCTTATTTCTGTGGTACTGGGCAGCTTTGAATATAAATATTTAGCCAGTCTACTTCATTCGTTTTGGCAAAGATGTATCAAATAAAACTTACGGGTCATGGTTGATCTGCCACTGATTCGATGAAGACACAGGTGTCTTTGGGGATAAAGTAGCCATTCAGTGATGTGTCTTTTGTGGTGCTAAAAAAGAAGGATAAAGTGTCAGTCTATTGTATAATGACAGGTTTATGTCGCATTCATTCTTATGTCTGTAACAGCTCTGCTTTTGTGTCCATTTTTGCATGGTTCTGTGATACTTAGCAGCTCATTAACACCTCATTTTTAGAAGTATCCTTGTACGTTCTTACACATAAAATGAATGAACCTCACCAGTGTGGGATTGTGAAGGGCAGGTATGAAGAGTGGCGAAAGAGCTCCAGGATGTAGGCCTCCAGGAAGGGCAAGTTGTTCCTGTCAGAGATAACAGGTGTACGATCCAGACCTACTTTTTCCTCTGAAAATGAAAATAAATCACAAAATATTAGTGCACAATGAAGATGGAGAGTTCACCCTCTGGCTCTGTCAACGATTAAAGAATCACAGTTAGCCATTCAGCTTTGAAGGCAGCAGAATATGACTTACAACTTCTTATCATTTAGCTGTTATTAAAATCTCCTGTCATGTAAGATAACTACGATAAATGTATTCTGTCCAAAAAAGCTGTACTTACTAATTTCTTCAAAAAGTCTGTCCTGGATCTCAGGGTAAGCCACAAAATACAGGAGTGACCATGATAAAGCGGTGGAGATGGTGTCAAAACCTACAAGAGACACAAAAGTTCTGTGAGAACACGTTTATTTTTTCAGCTTAGGTTCCCCTTGTGATTGGGTCATTTAATACAAAAGTAAAATATTCCTACCTGCCCCAAACAGATCATTGACGATTCCGACAATCTTCTCATCTGACATCTGGACATTTGCATTCTCGTCCAGCTTTCTGTCATCACAGTGCTCAATGAGGGAATCTGTGATGTCGCGGATGTTGTCCTGAAAGTAGATCACAGGACCATCTAAATTAATCTTAAGCTCACATTAAAAAGGGAAAAAAATATCTGTAAAGAAGAATTAGATAAATAGTTTTGCATAGACTGTGGCGTACCTTGTCAAATGTGACATAGTGCTCACTGACGAGCTTTTGAACAAACTTGTTGAAGCGATCATTGAGGCTCACAAACTTTTCCATTTTAGTGCTGGGCAGGTACTGAAGAAGAGGGATGAAGTCTGCTGGGTTGCCACTGCCCACCACCTTAACGAAATCATCACTGAGGGTCACTAAGCCAACCAGCTCGTCGTCATGGTGGTCATAGCGGCGGCCAAAGCACATGCCGCAGATCACATTGGCAACAGAGACAACAACATAGCGGAAGGGGTCAAAACTGCCTTCGCTCTTCATGACAGCGTTGAGTTCTTTGATCAGATACTCAGCCTCTTTGCTGATATGTTCCTCCAATGCACAGGAGTACTCTGGGGTTGTGCCCTCCAAGGTGGAAAAAGAGCGCAGGGCACTGTAGGCCAGTTTTCTGCGGGCACGCCAAATGCCAGCTTGGTCTGTACTGAAAGACAGACTCTTGCCATCATTGATGTAGCGGAAGCTGTACAGGTCAGGTCTGCCCGCAAATTCATCCCCTTGTTTGATGAGAGCCTGCCGAACAGTTTCATTACCACTTAAAACAACCACAGGACGCATGCCGATCTGGATCTGGAAGACGTCACCGTAGTGTTTACTCATAGCAGTGAGACTCAGGTAGGGTCTTTTTCCCAGCTCTAGCAAATTACCAATGACAGGCAAAGACCTTGGGCCGGGAGTTGGCGAAGCCCCTCGGGAATCTTCTTTTGTGCATTCTTGATAATGAGGTAGCTCAGACACGCTGTTGTCAAAGCCACCAAAACATGTGATACTGACAGTGCGCCAATCAATGGCAGTATCATTAGTGCCATGACGACGGTTTTTTTTTTCTGGCTTCAACCTGTAAATTAAATAGGAGGTGCATTAGAGCAGTGAAGACAGTGAGAGGGAGAAGTGTTACGCAACATGTTGAGTACATAAAGTTTGAAGTAACTGAGAACTGTGAAAGTGCATGCATTTGTTTGACTTTTAATGTTCAGAAGCTCCACAGCACTTTTTTACACGTATTCTATGCAAAGTAGTGGGCCATGTGTATAGGTATAAGTATATTACACCATGCTATGACTCATAGAAAGATCAGTGATTAAAGGTGCAAATACAAAGAAGTGCATGAAAGATATTCTGCTAGAAATAATCTAAATTCAGCATTTCTCTTTGTTTCTCAGCTATAAATGAGTCTATTGCCTTTTTGCAATTTTGCACATGCATATATTAAGCTTACCTTTTTTGAACTGATGAAAGAGGAACGGTGCTGTGATCCCTCTAGTACTTTTCCAAGGTGCAAAACTACTGTTTGGAAGAGTTAAATTTCAGTTTGATGTCTCTTGACGGAATGGACTCTCGTTTTATAGTGTGTTCTACAGCTTGATTGGCTGCTGTTTGTGACTTAGCTTGCCCCCTCTCCCTCCCCCTCCCTTTCCTCTTTTGTCATGAATGAAGTTAGTACAGGAAAAAAAAAAAGTGTGTGCGTGTGTGTGTGTGTGTTTGAAATTGAATAAATACAAAGACAATTTTTATATAGCAGCAGCAGCAGCAGCAGCAGCAGTATATATATACTAATGTGTGTGTGTGTATATATATATATATACATATGTGTGTGTGTGTATATAACATATATATACACACACTGCACTATTGCATATTCAATTGCTATCCCATTTCCAACTCATCACCCACTTGTTTGTAGTCTGTTTCAAATTGATTTGATGGTATAATGGTTGTATTTGTTTTGTCTATTGATGATGTAAATATGTATACTATTACTAATGCATGTATATTCATTTATATCCTTGCCAGTGAACATATCTGTGATTTTTTTGTTTCACTCATTGATTTGTATTCATCCATCCTTTTGAGTGGATAGGTTTGAGGGAATATCGTTTTCATTTTGTATCTAAATCATTGCAGGCTGGGTATACTCCATGCTGCTGAGCATCAGCCAGTGCTAGCAATTCCTTTGCCTAAATTTATAGCCCCTGACTGTTTGGTTGTTTCCTTTAAATGATTGATTGATTGAACTGCAAACAGAATATTGGTGTGTAGAAAGCATTTGGGTATTAGAGGAAGTCGTTACAACCCCACAAGACTTCCCAGCTAGTTTAGTTCGAGATTGAATAGCCATTGCGCTGAACCGTCAGTCTCTGTTGGAATATTTACCAATTTGGTGATATGATGAGAAATATTCAACTCCATTTTCCTTTTGAGTGGGATGTGTCAGGAGGATGTGAGGAGGAAAGAATTCAGGTTGCATTGTCATGTTGCATAGTTTTGTCTATTTGAATTTGAATGCCTTCCTTTTGAACCTTTCATAAGAAGATTTCAGTACGTGTTTATTTGGATAGCTTTGTTTTATTGAGGGCCTAACAATGCAATTTTATTTCATTCACATAGTCAGCTTTTTGAGTTTGATTTCCCTTGTAGTATAAACATGTTCATCAAGTAGTTTTCTTAAGATGAAAACATTTATTGTTTTACGTGGATTATATTTTTTTGAAAGAAAGACAGGACAGATTCATGTCTGAGGGTTTGAGAGTTTGAATTGTTCCATTTCACTGCATCGACCATCCACATTCTCGCTCATCCACGCACATCGCCCACTTCATATGCCCTGCAACTCCACATTCCATTGATTTTAGTTTGTGCTATCAATAATATTCAGTTCATTATCAAGTTTGGAGAGTGTATCACTTTGATTATAACCTTTCATCGTTTTTTCCTGAAGTTTGCTTTCACAGTCAACTACCATATTCTTTCAACATACCATAAATTTATCATCACAAGGCCACCAGTCAAGTAGGGCATAACACACACATA
>JAMQGT020004588.1:0-34497 GCA_024447675.2 Pterophyllum scalare
CGTCTTGTTGGGCCTTGGTTCAGTTACGTATTGCTCACCAGCGAGCTGAGCCGTGACAGGTAACATTTATCTCCTGTCCCCGCAGGTTTTTCGAACCCACTCATGATGTGAATGAACTGCTGTGCCAAACAGATTTGCTTTAGAAGAAGCGCTCTATAAATTCTCTGTAAAGCTCCTCCTGTTCAAGTTTTTCCTTTTCTCTTATTTATTCATTCATGTCTATTATTATTTACACAAGTGCATGTGTAATGTGATGTTGAGAGGTCAGACAGAGAGGAAGGAAATAGGGAGAAAACAGGAGGAAAGATGCGAATGAGGGGACACAGCACAGGTAGAGACATGCAGTGATTCACCAACTGCTGCACCCATTAAAATAATTACAAAAAACACACAAAACACCTGAAAGAGAAGAAAAATATATTATTATCGTTATTTGACTTGAAATGACAGCTTCGACTTTTTTCTCAAAACGATTTATTTTTTCTCCGTGTGGCCCTAATACTCCTTCGTACCTTCCAGCGGGAACTGCAACATAAGCGATCTCAATGCAGAACAGAATATAGTGTTTGGCGGTTATAACACATATCATGCCAGTAGAATTCAAAGCAGTAAAAAGCAGCAAATAAACATATGCAGATAGAATTCTTGTGGTTAGCTGCTACAGCTACTTATGACAGAAGTTTAAAGAAGAAAATAAACCAACGCTTTGTCCCGGTGTACTTAAGTGCGGCTGTTCTCTGCCATCTGGTGGTCATTTCGAGGAACTACACATTGTTAAGCTCGTCAAGTCCACGGTAATACAAGGATGCTAAACTTCCGGTTCGTACTTTTAAAATACAGTAACCATATTAACGTAATCTGAGGCAAAAACAAGCAAACAAACAAAAAATGGACTATGATGAAAATATTATTTCTTCTCTGATGTCACAGATAGATTGTTTTAAAACACACCCATTCTTCCTCCTTGTTCTGATGTCATCCGCGAGGAGCCTAAACTAGAGGCAAAACAGATGACGTTATCCGCCTGCGACAAACCGTTTTCTCCACCGTGCTGGCGGCGTGATGGAGGTCTGCGGCTCCCCGACGGTTTCTCTGAGAGCGTTTGGCTGCGAGCAGAGCTTGCTGTCTCGACCTGATGGCTCTGCTTCCTTCGTCCAAGGTAACACTGATTTTAGGAGCTCTTTGTGTTCAGCTGCAGCCTCTGAAGCGGACCAAGATAAGATGCATTCTACACACATAACGACAGTGAGGCGGTACGCCCTCACAGGGTGCATAAAACTCATATAGCATAAATATAGTGACATGAATATAAATACGAAATAGAGTTTATAAATACAATTTACTGACGTGTATTAAAAAGTTATGGTTTAAGAACTATGTGCACATATATCTATCCACACACACACACACACATACATACATATACATGCCCTGTAAGTGGACAGGCTATATATATATATATGTGTATATATATATATATATATATATATATATATATATATATATACATATATATATATATATATGTATATATATATATATATGTATATACATACATATATAGATGTGGATGTGGACAGAAGAATACTGAACATGAAGGTTGGACATTAGTTACTGTGGGATCGAGTTCACCAGTGTTACAGCTTTAGGGAAGAAGGTGTGCGTGTGTGTGTGTGGCGCGCCTGCAGATGGTGTCCGGCGTGTTTAGAATCTCTCTGAATTTGCCTGGGCCTCGTCACACAGCAGGTGTTGTAAATATGATCCAGAGATGGTCGCTCTGAGCCGATGATATTGGAGGCTTTGGTCCAGCTCCCGCACCAGGCTGTGATGCAGATCTTGATGTGTCAGTCGTTCAAAGCATTTTGAAATGACTGGTGTAGCCAGCTGAAGCTGAAGCCTTAAAGCGATCTGAGTTTTATTACCTTTACGAATCCCTGAGAATAGCTGAGGATGAAGGTGTTTTTACTCCAACCATGACGTTTAGGAACCTGTGTGAAGGCAGCATGCTGTGTTTCAGAAAAGTTTGACTTCTGAAAATAAAGACAGAGAAGTAATAAAATAAAATAAATCCTCAGAGGTTTTGTTAAACAGGTATAATATTTATCATTTATATGCTTTCATGTGTTTGTGCACATGTAATGTAAGATACGTCGAATCATTTGTAAAAATTGTGATGATATAATAAAAATGGCACATTAATGACACATGGAGAGATTATTGTTCATATTAACAAATCATTTTGCAGCTTACTAAAATCTGAGAACCAGTGAAAATCCTTTTGCAGTCACCTGTGCACACGCTGACCAAAGAAACGTCCCGCTGCTTAAACCCTGCAGTGGCCAATAAGAGCGTTAGCATCAGTCCCACTTCTGTTCTTGTCTGAAGGAGACACGAGTGTGATGGCCGGAGTGTACGGACCAGCTGAGGTCAAAGTCAGCAAGGAGATCTATGACCGGGCGACCCTGGAGGTGCTGGTGCAGCCCAAAGTGGGACTTCCAGGTAAGCTGTGATCTTAGTAAATCTCATCATGCAGCCTGGCTTGGTTAGTTTTTTGGGGAAGCTAGTGTGAGGCGGATAGTTTGCATCTTCTCATGTACAAGCATGCTACCCAGGTTTCTGCTATGCCACAGCTCACCACAGGATGGCGTAAGTGATCTTTTATACCTGCATTTATTTGTTTTTCTAGGTGTAAGAGAGCGGTCGCAGGAGCAGTGTTTGCGGGAAACCTGTGAGGCTTCTCTGCTCCTGACGCTTCACCCTCGCTCCTCGCTCACTCTCATTCTTCAGGTGCTGCACGATGATGGTTCAGTATCCTTCTGTAAACCTCCGCTGCTGCATGCAGTGGACATTAGGTCACATCTGCATTCACATCGCCGTGTTTTCTGTGCATATCCTTCCTTACCTGTTCCTCAGCTGCTGTCCTGCTGTTTGAATGCTGCATGTATGGCTCTTATGGATGCAGGACTGCCCATGGGTTGCCTCTTCTGCGGCGTGACCTGTGCCATCACCACAGATGGGCAAATCATCACAGATCCCACTGCAGCTCAGGAAAAGGTAAATCTGAGGCTTGTATACTGTGACAAAAATATCTCCTCGAACCACTCTGGTGGTCTTTTGTCAAATTTCCTAAAAACAGAAAATGTAGATGAATCAGCGCTTCATAAAAGCCCCCACATCATACGGCTCAGGCAGCGCTCCTTCTGTTCCTCCTTGCACAGCGGAGGAGATACCGGTCCCGCTGCTGGGTTGAGGCCCCTCTGCAGCTCCGTCCAGCTCTCCTTGTATAACAGTCCGTGTCCTGGTATCTCCTCCACACTCGAGACTGCTGGGAGACACGGCAGACCTTATTGTGATGGCAGGTATGGATGTGCCATCCTGGAGGAGCTGGACTACCTGTGCAACATGAATGGGCTGCAGGTACCATCCCATGCTATCAGCAGTGAGGACCCCAGCGGATGACTGCCCCTCCCTGAGCCTGGTTCTGCTGGAGCTTTCTTCCTGTTAAAAGGAAGTTTTTCCTTCCCATGGCCGCCAAGTGCTTGCTCATAGGGGGTCGTGTGATTGTTGGGATTTTGGAGGGTTGTCGTGTTGCTGCCTCTCCAGTGCACCTTTTTCCTTTCACTTGTATGAAGGAGGTGAAGTGGCTTCACAGTGATTGTTGCTTCCTGAATGTACAGATTGAAGTTTAAATGACTTTGTGGTCCTGTGATGATCGAGTGTTCCCTTCTTGTTTGGTTTTGTGTGTCTGTCCTTTGTGTGTCTGTCCTTTCATCTGTTCTTGTCTTGTTTTCTCTCAAAAGGAAAGTCGGGCTTTGATGACGTTTGCGATCGACAGTGCAAAACGCAGCGTTATGATGTCATCGACCAAAGGATCATTTTCAGTGCATGAGGTCAGTGGATTAATGACATCAGTCCAAACTGAACTTTGAATTCCTTTGAATTTGAAGTTACAAAACAGGGAACGTGTGCAGACTGTGAATTCATCTGTCCTTTAAAGCACGAGGAAACAGCGCGCATGTCTTATAGAGGCTGTTTGTAGACGACCCGTTTGGAGTTTGATGTCACAGGGTTTGTTTTCCTCCTGTTACCTCAAAGGAATTTCTATCGAGCAGTCATGCTGGCTGCATGCAGGTAAACTCTACACTGCGACTAAAAGATTTACCTAAATGAAAGCTATAAATCATTAGCTAGTGACTTTTACCAGTGTGCATGAAGCAGGAAGACCGGACCTCTGGCCGTCGGATGATTGCTAATAGCTGCTTGCTAATTGTGGTGACGGTCGATGAGCCGCTGCAGCGACTGTCGGTCTTTTTATGGAAACAGGTTTTATTCCCTCCATCGTGGTGCCGGTGTGTTTGGTAGCGTTTGTGTGTCGTTCTGTCTGCAAACACATCAGCTCATAAAACTTTGTGGGGGTGCAGAGTGTGTGTGTGTGTGGGGGGGGGTGATTAAATTTACCTCACACCCACCGAGGTCTTCAAGGTCAACCTAATGAACTGTTGGTCACAAATGGACAGAAAGCCTGATAACTATGACTCTAACAAGTGTTCTGTGTATTGTCAGCATATAGAAAGTACCATATAAATATTTATATCATGCCACTTTTGACCTCTGACCTCGCTTTTACATTTCACAGCTGCCCTTCTTTCAGGTTGACCCCAGCATGTTTTATCTCCAAAGAGTCAGGAGAAAGCATGAGCTGCCTGCGCAGTCACAAATGTTCTGTAATATTAAATAATAATCTGAAGTTATTCGTGTCCAGCCTCCAGATCATCACCTGTGATCGTCACCTGCTCCTACGTGACGTTTGTGTGATCAGAGTAAACTTCTGCCATGCTGCCTGATCTGATTTTACTGCAAACTTCTTAAAGTATGTTTGAATAGATCAGACATCCAAGTGCAGCATTATTATACTTCAAGGTTTAATGCAGCCTCAGAGGTTTGTGCGGCGTGTTCCTGCTGTTGTCGTCGTGTCTGCGTCTGACTCAAACCCAGTGTTGTACTTGTTGTTTGTCCTCTCTCAGCTGCAGCAGTGCGTGGCAGTCAGTCAGAAAGCATCAGAGGACGTCTTCCAGTTCTACAGAGACTCTGTGAGGCGGCGTTACTCCAAAAGCCTTTGAGACACATGCAGCTTTCTTTTTCCTACTCTTTCTTTATTTTAAGAATGCATGCAGACACTGATGTTGTAATAAAATATTCAGAAACCCCTGTGGGCTGCAGTTTCTTCAGTGCAGTCAGCTGTGCTTCATGGGGGAAGGCTTGTATTTGTGAGAGACCAGAAATGAAAGGAGGAGAGATCAATGTCAAAC
Source organism: Pterophyllum scalare (assembly GCA_024447675.2). Lineage (NCBI taxonomy): Eukaryota > Metazoa > Chordata > Actinopteri > Cichliformes > Cichlidae > Pterophyllum > Pterophyllum scalare. The sequence continues at coordinate 5,310 of JAMQGT020004588.1, forward strand.
AAGTGCATTTATTGGGATTTGCTGATTTTCTTTCACTTTTATATTTACATGTAAGATGAGGATATGAAAATTTCTTAATCAGTCCCATTTGCCCCGACCTTTGACCTTCATCGGCTCCTCCACTGTGTCCTCTCATTATCTGTAGAAGTGACACAAAGTGAGAGAACTCTGAGCAGAGCCGGTCTCAGAGCAGCCTCATCACTCACAGCAGTAACGCCTCCGTATGAATCACTAATCGATGCAGCAGCAGAGTGAAAGCAGAGCGCAGACGGACGTAGTTCAGGAAGTTGTGTGAATCACAGCAATGAGACAGACCGTAATCTATCATCAGCTCCGCCTCCAGAAACACCAGCAAAGGATTTCATCTGTACTCGAGGTGTAAGAGCTACGTGTCTGAATGGAAACGTCACCTTTCACCCCCCCCCCCCCCCCCAAGCTATAGGTCTGATTGAAGGAAACAAACCATGCAGGTTTTTTATGACCAAATCTGGGATGTTACTGATGCATGCTTCATACTGGTTTTTGGCCCGTTTGCTGATTGGTCTCAGTCAGACTGTGAGAGCGAAGCTGAAGATGGCAGCCCCCCCCCCCAAATATAATGTTATGAATTTATAACCCTGTGTATATAGAAGGTAAAATGTAATGTCTACATCTTGAGTTGTTTTCTACCTCTGAATTTAAAATGTAAAATCCGTTTCTTATGTCAGTAACGGCACTCGGCACGAACCAATCAGAGGCCGTCCTCTCTGCAGGTAAACTGTGACTGAAGCCAGGTGTGAAGTGAGGATGAGCTCATCAATGTTCACGTGCAGCGTTTCTCATCCAGGTCGCTTCCTTCAGCGAGGAATTCTGGGCTCTCCAAGCTTCCCCCCCCCCCGTGACAGTGCCAGCTCCGGCCCCCCCACAGTGAAGTCCATCAGGATTTATCTGCTGCCACGTCCTTGCTGCGACCTTAAATCTGCAGACTCCATCTAACCGTCCCCACTGCTTCTTATAATTCACCCACTGTTGGTAACACTGATATCTACAGTGCTGTGGAAACATCTGCATCTCGTTTTTTAATTTGGTAATGTATGGTGACAACTACAGCGCAGATCTAACTGAAGGTAACTGAAGTCTTCGGATCACTAAACAAATAACAGCCTGCTTTCGCTGCGTGTGCTCAGAACATCCTTTGAGCTTCTTTATAATCCCCAGAGTGATTATAACCAATACAGCAGCTCTCACAGCTTTCCCAGCTCCCTGTAGATGAAACATGACTTTAGACAAACACTGTGATTATTTGACATTTAACGGTGAGATGTTGGCATAGGTGTGGATATTCATGAACTCTGTGAGGGGTCAGTCTTTGTGTCCCTGTGAGAGAGGTGCTTTTATGGCGGCTTTGCGGACAGGTAGGAAATGAGCGCAGCGATGGCGCAGATGTACGTTATGATTCCGAACACGATGGAGAGCACCGAGAGCCACAGAGCCTGGCGAGATGCTGCGTTGGCCCCCTGAAAATCCCCCTGAGCCGATGCCTTGTTGGTCTGCGTAAAAGAGGAGACACTGAGATAAAGATTAGAGTGAAAAAAAAAAGCAGGGAACAGCATTTATCATCATTTGTCAGTGTCCTCCCTGGCCTACACTTCCACTCATTCCAATCTCACGCTAAGCTTATATTATGTTCCATCTCCAAATCACACCCAGCGATTGCAGCTCATTCATCACTTTCTCCTCCCTCTAGTCCTTGCCTTTGACTCTGACCCCTGTTTTAGGCAGCACTCAACCATATTGGAAATCTATCACCTTGAGGTTTCTTGTTATGACTCTAATTAAACCTTAATGAAGGCCATTGATCTGATCAAAAGGCCTCTGCAGCTTGCTGCCAGTTAGCTTTGCAAATGTGTTAACGGGATTTTTCTCTGCACTGCTTCAAGGATGCCTTCATAAAACAGGAGAGCTTAGAGAGTTACCATCATGGTGACTGTGACTGATGGGTGTTCTGATTTTTGCCTTTTAGGTGACCACTCACTTCAGTATTATCCATCCACCCACCATCATCATCCGTCTGTCCGTCCATCCACCCACCCACCCCATCCATCCACCTTCCACATATTCAGTTCAGGGTCGTGGTGGAGCTGCAGCCTATCACAGCTGTCACAGGGCCCGAGGCCAGTGGTGTTCAATTCTTAGTGCCCGTTGGATGAGAGCATGGATAGGACCAGTATTAATGTAGCCTAGTACATATACTTTTACTGAAGCACAGTACTTTAAATATTTCTGTGTATGTTCTACCTCTACTCTACTATATTTTGGATACAAATGTTGTACTTCAACTTATTTTACAAATAAACTGCATGACTTTAGATGAGCCACCAGCAGCTGCAACATTAAAGTTATATAAACATCCGTCACTCAAACTATGATCCAACATGTATCTGGATTCTACATAATTTACTTTAGATGCTTTAAACATATTTTGCTTTAACAACTTGTTACAACGTAGCCTACTTGATGAGCTTTGCCTATAACTTTATTTAAAAGTCTAAATACATTTTTTCTGCTTTGTAAAACAATTGACAAAATGACCTTTGAACTCGCGGGCTGCTTTCACATAATAACTCGCGCACAGGGCACATGGGCCAGAAAATCACACCCAGCATTTCCTGATTTCATTTCTGAGTAAACGTTCTTATTTCCTGTCCTGGCATGTTCACAGTTCCCCTTGTGTCACCTGGATATGGCCTTCGAGAGGCAGGGCGCACCTGGACAGGTCACTAGTCTGTCGCAGGGCAAACACTCTTTATTTATTTAAGTTAGAGCTTATTAAGTTAAGCTGTCAGTGAGTGTGCGGTGTATAGATGCTGAACACTTAGACAGGGAGATCTTTATATTGACTTTAAGGTGATTACATCTACCACGAGAGGTGGATATATGAATATTAAAGGCAGGCGTTATACATGCATACACATTATGATAGCAAGAGTGACAAAGTTTGCATCAGTGGGCTCAAGCGAGCAGTCTTTATGTGGTGCAGTGACCCTCAAACAGGAGAATTATTCCTTCTTTGTTTCTTCTTAGATCGGTGCATCGCTGTGATGGGAAGGTTGTAAACAGGGATCAGGGGGACTGACACCAGCATGCCTGTTCAGTTAAACAACAATGATCCAAAGACTGATCCTAGTTAAGTTCAAGCTCACGTGTTCCCCTAAAGTATTCTAGTATTTCATCCTGTAAACACGGGTGTAATCTGACCTCCATAAACACTAAAGAACTGGACGTGTTGTTAACCCGCACACACTGCAGACGGTAAAACTTCACCCTGAGCGGTGGACGAGGGCCGGGCTGCATCTCGTCTGCTCAGGACAGAGAGTGTGTGTGTGTGTGCGTGCGTGTGTGTGTGTTCAAATACCTTCTGTGAAAGATAGAAGGCAGCGATGCCCAGGGGCCAGAAGCAGCAGAGCATTGAGAAAAAGGCCAGACCCAGATAGTCCTGCGGGATCATCAGAGGGAAGTTGTTCTCACTGTCTGTATCGCTAAAGTCATCGATGGATGAGTCCTGGGATTCAAACAGAGGGCCTTCAGGTTGAGTTCAGGATGCAGAGCGATAACACACATTACAAAGAAGTACCTCTAAGGATGTGCGATCCTGCAGCTTCGGTTTTGATTGCACACACATTCACATATTTGTCTGTGAGGTTTCTGCCTCCATAACAATGCAGTGGAAGTTAAATGAATTTCATTTTCCAGGTTCTGAATATTACACTAAAACGCTCACATTTCAATATAAAATATCAGGGATGGTGCACGGACAGAGTGTCAGCTGATTCATTTTTGTTTGTCTCAAAGAAAGCTGTTGAAAAATGGTCTTGTGAGTTAACCAGAGAAACTGTTTCTGCAGAGAAATATAATCCTGAATATACAGTGATCCATTTCATGCCATTTTCAGGGCATTGAGTCAAACACACCAAGTCTGAATGGTGGAATCACGTAGCCCTTTATGCTGCTGCAGCACTCACAACTTACTTGTGTTTATTTCATCAAGGAACCAACACACATCTTATGAGGTGCAGGAGTAAAACCCAAATTTAAACTGTTTGTTAATCATTAGTTATTATTAATCTCTGCTCCTCCCCTCACAGCAGATGACTGCCCCTCCCTGAGCCTGGTTCTGCCTGAGGTTTCTTCCTGTTAAAAGGGAGTTTTTCCTTCCCACTGTCGCCGAGTGCTTGCTCATAGGGGGACTGCTGGGTTTTCTCTGTATTATTGTAGGGTCTTTACCTTACAAAAAAAGCGCCTTCTCGATGTGTAAAACATAAAATGATAATCTGTTTATCGGAGCATGAAAAATATTCTTTTTGATATATTCAAGTCCCCCAAACAACAACTGGAAACTTTGCTGGTGCCTAAAGATAATGTGACTGAATGGGGTTAGTGCAGATATGCGCTGGCTCTGCTGACCGTGGGGCGATTCATGACTCATGCATCTTTCTGAAACAGCCACATATTCAGCCTGACTCGCTCCCTCACAATGACCCTGTCATTACCACTCTGGTTGTTTTACTTTGTACAACAAACAGTTGCACACTTCCAGAAGATATTCCAGGAGATCTGTTATTATTTTTAGTAACTGCTCTGTACACGAGTGATTGTCACTAAAGAAGCTGTTCACAGTGTTTAAAGCTCATGACGCAATGAATGAATTTTGTGGGACAGTTTAAATTCTAGCGAAGCAAAGTAGAAAATGTCGTGTTGTGCCTCTTCGAGGTCACTGCAAGGTTTTTATTCCCACAGGCCTGAGTCTCTGCATCACTGCACTACTGCCAGCATTCAGAATGAGCCTAAACACAGTTTTTATGAGCTCTCCTTTCGTCCTTGTGGAGCTCTTAGCTAAACTTTGTGGCAGCCAACTGCTGCTGATTTTAATGGTGTGCAGTGCTGCTATGTATTTGTCCTCTTACTCGTGTTCTTAAAGTAATAATCATGAAGCTTTTATTTGACTTTGATGTGCAAACACTGATATTATTGAACTGTGACACACGTATTCTTACACTGAATGCTGTTGGAGTTTTGCAGCTAATGATGGGCTTTGCTCGATGGTCTATGAAATAGAACTCGCATCCTCTGTCAGCACTGTAGTGTCATCACCTGTTCTGCAGCAGGAAAGCAGCTTTATGTAATCTGGCTTTCTGACAGTCAGTTGCTGCTTTGCTCTATTTTAAGTTCCTCTTCGGTTCCCAGAACCTGCTTTTTATTTTCTTTGTAGCTCTTTTTGGGAATGAAGAGGATGAGAATGATAAAACTAATAAGAACATCTATGCAAACTTTAGAGAAACGATGGATTCACTGAGAAACAGATCCTTAATGTCACACCTGTTTACAATAATGGCAGTGGTTGTGGTGGTGGGGGTGGTGCTGCTACACAGGCTCTGTTGTCATTACAAAAACAAACTTTTTATGTCTTACATCAGAGTCAGGAAGCAGGTCATCCTCATCGTCCACGCTGTAGGATGCACTATGGAAGTCTTGCGTCTCAGCCAGCAGCTTCCTCTCCAGCGCTGAGCCCGGCCGAATGTCCACAAACGTGGTCTCCAAGTAGTCTTTACTGAGCAGGGCATCTGTGTGGCCCCAGAGGGGGGCCGCTGGGTAAAAGGACTCCAGCGTGCGAGGTAAGGAGCAAGGATCCAGTAGCTGCTGTTGCTGAAGCTCAGGAGGATGTCCACAATAGCTCCTCCATGTTAATGGAGGGTAGGCCCTGTCTTCCTCACACTTAACCAAGATTCCCTTGTACAGCCCAGCTGGGGCCTGTCCACTTCCAGGGCCCAGTCCTGGCCCTGATTCCCAGTTGTTATTGGCACTTTCTCCCAGAAGAGGGTGCTCCAGCTCATCTAGATTCTCCATCCTTTTTTTTGTACCAGCCACCAAATAGGCGACCACATCAACAACCAAATGTAATCTACAAATCGGTCTGCAGCGCTTCTCCCTGATGAGAGTCCAATAGGTTTACAGTACGCAAAGGCAGCCGCTTTGCTGGATTTAGTGTTTCAGTGATAATCCATCTTTAATCCTATTGTTTAATTTTTCTCCTATTATAGGGCTTGGACTGTGGGGCCAACAACACATGCCAGATTTATGTCTGAGTGAAAAAACCAGGGCTAACCTGGTCCTGTGAGATCTGAAGTGGCCTCAGGTAACTCAAAATCTTCCTCTCTTCACATGTTATAAACGTTTGAAGCAGTTGATGGTTCAGGCTTTGGCCTGTGCCTTCCATTTCACATGGCTGAGTCAGCTGGTATTTAAATGTGCTAATGGCAGCTACTTTTGCTACACTATGGAAACTGTGATGATGACAGATGATTAGTCTCAGACAGGCTGATAAAACAACGGGCAGCGGGATTTCAGTGTGATTGCAATAAAATACGAAGTCCTACTCGAAGCACAGCGGCCGGAGTGAAAGCTTCAGGCTTCGGTCTTTCCCTTCAACCACACAATGAAAATGGGCAATTAGTGACAAATGACTGTAACGAGAACATAAAAGTCTTTCCAGCTGTCATTACATACAGCAAAGAGTTTGTTCCTCTGCAGGAGGCTGAAAAATGCAGTGAAACTGCTTTCAAACAGAGGCGGAGAGCAGCGCCCCTTCAGATGACGAGCCTGTCACACAGCGGGGCGCTCTGAAGCATGAAAATACGCAACCTCCAGCAGCAGTCGAACTCGTGGAGCAACAAACGGATTGGGGCCATATTTGAGAGCAGTTAATCTGTAAAAGCAACGAGGCTCCAAAAATAGAATCCTACGGCCCACATCCACAGGTCAGCAGGCCCGTTCCTTTGCTGTTGCTGCAGGAAGCCGTAATGAAGAAATTAAAGTCCTCCAGGGCTGATTTATTGCTGTGGCAGCGTTCCACTGGGACATGCACTTTTAATGCACCTTAAGAGGGTTTCATTGAGGACAGGTGAGGAGTGGGGATCTCTCTATCCAGCTCTGAATGAGGGCAGCGATGTCTGTTAAGAGAAGAACAAGGTCACACAAAATATTTAGACTCTGCACTTTTGTGGGTTCAAGCTGCTCGAGCTCCAGGTTGGACCTTTTTCCACATACACATACACATACATAGACAGACTCCTTTTATTATTTTTCTGAACTCGAGTAAAGAATCTTACTGAGAGGCTGTGCCAACAGTTTATTAATAAGCTCCCAGTAGAGCAGATTAGCATGATTTGAAAGGTTGCCTATGGAGATGAACCTTACCTCTGTGCACTCTCTTTCGTTCTGGGGGTTACAGAGGGACTGAGATTTGTTCAAACTGAGGCTGCTTTTTATGAAAAACAGCAGGACTGGCTCAGGAAAGGCCGTGCTTGTGATCTGATTTTTACTCCAACATGAGTTTCATACCAGTTTAGGCCACATAAAAATCCAAAAAGCTGAATAATTCTCATGTTTAAAAACAGCGAGGAGCAAAAGTTCGTATTTTCCGAGTTTCTTTGATTTAGTCAGTTATAAAAATGAAACGAGGGTTTTTTTTAGCCACAGGAGAGAGACAGGAAATGGGGGAAAGACATGTGAGCAAGCTGGCGACAGGCTGGGATTCGAACCTGCGCCGGCCACACCGACGGCATGTGTGAGTGGGGTCGCTGGCTTCACCACTAAGCCACCCAAAAATAAGAGCAGTTTCAGCTGCTGTTGTTTTACATGCCTGTGTCGAAGCTCACGCAACAGTTGTCGTCATTCAGTTGCATTTCTGTATTTTGACAGAATTACACAATAAAATTCATCCACGCTTCCATGCAGCAGTGTGGATGATGATGGAGCAAAGCCTACGAGCAGACAGACAACTCAAGCTGCGCTGCATCGTTCGCACTCATCTCACTCCGAGTGTCCCAATACGTCCGTTTATTTAAGCTGTGTCCTTTCAGCTGTCGCCCTGCATCACTGCATGTTGTTCAAATCCTCCTCCGCCCCAGCATGCACTTCCAGGGGAATGACTGCTTATCACTCCCATTTCTATCTCTATCATACACTCACCGGACACCATCAGGTACAGCTCACTAGTACCCCCTTTTGCCTTCAGAACTGCCATAATTCTTCATGGCATAGATCCTACACGGTGCTGGAAACCTTCCTCAGAGATTCTGATAGTTTTATCGTGTTTTGTCGTATGGACACGATGCTGTCGTGTCCATACTGACACGACAGCATCACACAGCTGCTGCAGATTAGAGACCTGGAGACTGTGGAGGCCATTTGAGTGCAGTAAACCCATTATCATATTCAGGAAACCAGTTTGAGATGATTTGAGCTTTTTAAGTGCACTACCTGCTGGAAGCTGCCATCCAAAGCTGTAGCCATAAAGAGATGGATGTGGTCAGCAACAACACTCAGGTGTGCTGCGTTTGGTACTATGGGCCCAAAGTGTGCCAAGAAATATTACCCACACCATTACATCACCACCTGTAGCCTGAACCACTGATAGAAGGCACGCTGGATCCGCGCTTTCATGCTCTTCATGCCTAATTCTGAACCTAATATCCAAATGCTGCAGCGGAAATCGAGACCAGGCAACATGTTTCCACTTTGCTCCAATTTTTGCGAGTGTGCAAATTGTAGCCTCAGCTTCCTGTCCTTAGCTGCCAGGAGAGAAACCTGTTACGGTCTTCTGCAGCATTCAGACGTGCTCTTCTGCATAACTTGGTTGCAACGAGTGGTTATTAGTCAATGATCTTCCTATCAGCTTGAAGCTGTCTGGCTGTTCTCCAGCGACCTCAGACATCAATGAGCCATTTTCACCCTGAAAACTGCTGCTCAGGGGATATTTGCTCTTTTTCACACCACCTCTGTAAACACAGATGGTTGTGTGGGAAAATCCCAGAAGATCAGCAGTTTCTGAAATACTCAGACCAACAGCTACGTTCAGGTGTAAAACAGGTAACCAAAGAGAGCTGGAGCAGACAAAACTAACCAGCTGAGACTCAGACCAACTGAGCTGCCTGCCACATCCTTTGACTGAAGGCAGGATGAATTGCTTTCCAACATAAACCAGATGAAAGACTACAACTAACCAATCAAGTTGCTGTGATGTCATATACATTAATTATGATGATGCAGGAAAGACGCCAACAGATGTAAAAATGTGGATATACGTCATTCTTACACTTAAATGAGGCCTTCAAATGTAACCAGCTTTTTCTAAAGATAAGCTTCATGTTTGGTATCCTGTTAGCAATTTGACCCACCTAGATTATCCTCGACCTCCCAAATAATTCAAATAGGCGCCAAATGCAGACTTCATAAACAAAAACACAATTCCATCCAAAACCAACCACAATCCAAGCAGGGTAACAGACAACCTGACAAAAGACAAGGGGAAGACAGCACTATTTATACTCTCAGACACACAAAGGGCTAATCAGTGAAACGAGACACAGACGCACACAATAGTCACAATCACAGGGGAGGAAGTGAAACTGAAGATGAAGCACAGAGACAAAGGAGTACCAAACAAAACCGGAAGTAACTAATACAAAGGTTACACCCACACCCACCCACAGCAGCTTTACACTGAGGGAAACACTGAACAGAAAACATCGAAATAATCAACGAATAACAACCTGGGACGTGACATGTCACGGTGTTGCTGTGCGGCTGATGAGGGTGGACCGCAAAATGCAGGGCTCAGAGACAGAACTAAACTTAAAGGTGATTTATTAATAAAGAGCAGTGAGACAATAAACAGGGCTATACTGGGATGGACAGGTGCCAGAACTACACAGCAGGGATACAACAACGACAACGACACAGACTGAGGACTTGATTACACACCCCAGGTAATCAGGGAACAGGCAACAGGTGAGACAAGGGGAAGCAAAACTAAACACAAAGCATCCTGGGACAAGGGACTGTCAAAGTAAAACAGGAAACAACTAGACGAAGACAGAAACGCAAACTTGACACACCGCACAGGAAATAAACAACACAACAAAACATATCAGAGCAGAGACGTAACAGAGGGACAGGACCGACACTAGAACACAGAGACGCAGGGGAGACAGGAACTAAGATGAATAAACAAAACCAAAACAAACTGGGAACATAACGAAGAACTCGGTGAGAACAGAACAAAACTAAACACAAAACGCTGGGCACACAGCCCGGGACCACGGCAGGGATAAACAGTATGTGACAAGTGACCTTTAGCTAATTGTCCTAAATGAAAAAATTAAGCTCACATAAAACTGACGTTGAATATTCCAAACTAATAATATCTAAAATCAGCCCTGTCTCTGTATTGTGTGTTAAGAGTCTTTTCATCCCCAGGAGAATAATAAAGTGTAATTTCAACAAACTGCATAATATCTCATCAGTGAGTGTTCATTCTGCATGGCAGAGTGCTTCGCAGGCCTGAGATCAATCCTGTGACTCACTGCACGCTTCGCCGCACAACACAGGAAAAAAATGGATTAATTGGATGTCTTTGGGCTGGTGCACGCTGAGGGCTCCATTTTCAGCTCGCCTCACGGAGGCTGAGTGATTGTTCCACAGAGTGACGTCGGCAGAAGCTCCGTGCAAACCGCCTTCCTCTCCTAACACATGCACACATCTGGACATATGGTACATTTTGCACACATGCTCATGTAACACTAATATTTGCAGCACTTCACCAGCTCCCCTTCTCTCCCCTGCCCCCTCCCAGTTGCTGCAGCTTCATTCCAGGAGAGATGCACTCAGCTTTATTACACCCGCTCCCTCCTTCCTCCACCTCTGCCCATCCACCATAAAAAGACTTCTGTCAGCTGTATTATGAGCCTGCCTCCTTTTCTGATTCTGCAATGCTCATAAAACATCCAGTCAGGTAGAAGGAGGGTTGCAAGGACGCTGCTGTAAATCACAAGCGACACTTTTACAAGAGATCCTCTTCTCGCTCTCCCTATCTGTGTCCCGTGCACATACACAAGCACACATCTCCTCAGCTCCCTCCATACTTCTCCCCCTTTTCTTTGGCTTTGATCTGACTCTGTTCCTTTTTTATAATCCAGCCAATATGTCTGACAAAGTCACTGTACAAAACTTAAAAACTTGTCTCTTCCAGTAGCATTTCGACTCACTACATGAAACGACAGCTTGTTCCTAAGATACTGAAATATGCAACCAAAGTGAAATATTGCCTTAAACTCCAGTCCTGAAAGTAGAGAACTGTTGCTGCTGACTCTTACAAAGATTTTCAGCGACTCTGCAGTCTCTGTGACACACACTGACTCTCTGTCTCTCAGCATACATTCACATCCTCACTAGAAGTAATGGCTGTAATATTTCATCTGATACAGATCAAGAACCCGATACAGTGAACGCACTCGTGGGAAAGACATGGCACAGTGGCTGCAGGAAATTGGAGGTGTAAACGCTGGCAGACTGTAATAAAAAGACATCCTGAAGAACATCGATGTCAGGCTGATAAGGCCAGAGCACACTCTGAGATACGCCAAACACAGAATCTGAAAGCCCAAGTGGTGGTTAAATGGCCCCATTGATTCCATTTCCAAACTCTTTCCTCTCTTTCACTCTTCCTTCATCTGCACAGAGTGACTGAGGAGAGGAAGCTGAACAGAAAAGATAAGCAAAAACAGGCAGGAACGTCAAGAGCGTCGCACAGCTCACGAAGCTCAAAGTAACAGCATGTTCCTATGGAAACACATTCACCGCGGAGTGGAGTGCTCGCTGCATGATAAATGAAGCAGCGGCTAATTTGCCATTTCAGTTCTGTTCCTCTGCTCGGCTTGATAATAACTGGATGGGATAATTCCAGTAATACTGCGCCTTCCAGTAAAAACGTTACTGTCATTTTAGACGGCAAAGGATCATTTCCACTGAATTACTCTGTAATAACAAATGAGCGCAGCCATGCCAGGCACTGGGAATACTTGAACCCCCCTGTGCAGAATGTGTGTATGCCAGCGTGAGCTCGTTAATCGGTCCAGGGCATGTCCCGCTCTAACCCCCCACGCACACATGCACGCACGCATGCATGCACACACACACACACACACACACACACACATGCACACACTTTGCAGTCCAGAGGAGCCTTGCATCACCTTGCCCTTACAGACACACACAAAAACAAACCCTTTGAAGCTTACCATGGCCAGCCTCCCACATGTTCACGTACACAACTGCTGTTGTTTACATCATACACAAAATGCCTCTTTTCACACACACACACACACACACACCTACACACACACGCGCGCGCTGCTCGCACAGCTGGTGCTCATGTGCAATGAGGCCCAAGAAATGAGAAGTTACCCATCCGCACCGTGCTGCACATTGCTCCAGCATCTCTGCAGAGTGTGTAGTACGTTGTAGTCATCGTCAATATGAGTGTGAGAGCATCACGGGACAGGACAGACCGGCTATATTTCAGTGTTCTGTTGTTTGTGGTGTGTGTATATATATTTTGTGTTGTTGTTGGGGATACTGGTTGTATGTTGCTATTACTGTGTAATATAATTTCAGCATTTAAAATGACCTAACCAACAGTTATTTACCAACCATCGTATGCCAGCATTACAGTAACATTCTAGTGAAACACTGCAGATGAAAATCTGCACTTTCAGCTGTAAACCGTAAACTGTGTGCTGTTGATTTTAATCAGCTGCCCGGTAGTGTATGTATTTTTATCTGTGTGTGTGCGTGGGGGGGGGGGCAATATTAATCTCAATGTGGTGGCAAAAGTCTATCAGGATCCATCTTAAATCTGGAGAGAAAAACCTGGAGCACACAAAGTAAAGCTTTGAGGTCTTTGCTTATTCAAATGTATTTAGTTTGGTTATAATTATACTTGCTGGAATGCATCAGTTGTGATTAAGGTCTAATAATATGAGCCTTTGAGGCCTGAAAGGAACAAATATGAATGAGTGTGTGTTGGTGCACTAATGAGCTGATTAGGAAATTAGTTTCTTGCAGATCTTTAAATGAGCGGCAGTGTTTTTACATGCTTTCATTATCATCATCATCACAGAGCGAGGGCACGGTGTGTGCACCACCCACACCCACTGCCTACCCCCGGAAGAGAAAAGACCTGCTCTTAATTAGGACTGCTGGCAAGCAAAGCATCCTGCATGTCCTTTGAAAGCACTTGACTGCGTTTTCTCATGCAGTGTCCCACAGGACATTTTACAGGGAACTCTTAAACTGATTTACCGGCTGAATCTAAATGAAATGAAAGGTTAAAGGAAGCGGCTTTTATCGGGCTGCCCTCATGACTGTGCTGTCCTAACACTGCACAGCAGGTTTGCTGAACAGTGATGAACTAATGAAACGTTAACAATGTAGTAGAGCCCGTGTCTGTAGATGGGGGCTGCTCTCCTGCTGCTGGGGGAGGCTCGAAGCAGCATATCCTACATATATATATATATATATATATATATATATATATATATATATATATATATATATATATATATATATATATATTTATATATATATTATTTTATTTTATTTTTTTTTTTTGAAAGTGAAGCGCTCCTACTGTGGTTTGCGATCAGCCTGCTGTTCCTGGTCATAACATTACAATAATATTAAATTCACAGATGAACATGTATACTGTTAACAGGAGAAATATAATCCTCCTTAATAAATTGCTCTTAACTGATATGAGCCCTGAATGGGCCACTGAAAGTTTTTTTTCAAATCTAGATGGATGAAAACCAAAATAGTCTAAACAGAAATATTCAGGTTTTATTTCATCCTCTGACTTTAAAAATGATTTTTTTTCTCAGATTTTTAAAAAAATATTTCCTCACCTGTGTGTGGGAACCTCTGCTCCGTCCTGTCCGTGAGGTGAGTCCCGGCGGAATCAGCTTGAACATCCACGGGGCTGAGAGCTGTCACACGCGCGACCCTGCGCTGCTTTGCTTGCCTTTCGAAGGGGAGGGTGCAGAAAGCGCGAATATATCTCTGTGTGTGGCTAAATACGAGGACTTGTTTGTGTGGGAGTGGGACGTGTGCGCTGAGTTACAGTCAAACTTGCCAGTACCCCATCAGCAGCAGTTCCTTCATGCATGCATGCATTCCCAGCAGCTGTAGCTCTTACTACACCTGTGCGACCTGGTAGCAGCACCGTGCGTGCTTAGTCAAAGGCTCCCGGTGCCCCAGCACAACGTTTCCTCTCATCCCGCTCAGTCTCCCCCTCAGAGAAAGAACAAGGTCCTTGTTGTAGTTGCACTCCGTCAACTTACTTCTGCCACAGTCAGCTGTTCTCTGACTTTCACACAGAAGCATCTTCTCCTCTCTTCTGCTCCTCCACCCCTCCTTCTCCCGCTCCTTATTGTCTTTTCTCAGTGCTTCTGCGACCGTATTATGGCGGAAAAACTGGGTCCTAAAGCCTGTTGGTCCTGTGTATTTGCTGTATTTCAATTACTCCCAAGCCCCAGCAAGAGCACACACAAGCAAGTGAGGACATTTGCCTTTTCTTACTTCTTTAAGAGGATTAGCGGGGTCAAGACTTGATTTTGGGCTGGAATTAGGATTTGGGTTAAGACCAGGGATGCAGCAGGGAGGTTTAAGGTTAGCCTTAGCAAAACAAATGTATGTGTCCTTTGGGATGCAATTTGATTTGACCATTATGGACAAGCTGAAAACACAATACCCGCAAGCAAGGTGCAAGTATGAGATGAAAAATCTCATTTATGCTGCTGCATGTAGCAAACACAAAAGTGGACAGAGGCAGCAATCAAAGCAGAGAGGGAACAAAACTGAGGGAGGGGGAGCCAGAGGGTGGTTGGTTATTATGCAGTAGCTTCCTGTAGGCCTGTGTATGTATGCGCTATTCCAGAGTGGAGGCAGCGAGATGCCCTCCAGCAAGGATGACTCCACTTTGTGTCAGTCCTTTAATGTCTGCTTCACCCTGTGACCCACTTTAGTCACCCAGGCCAGCTCACATTAAGATCTCCGTCAGAAATAGTCTCAAGATGCAAAAACAGACATTTGCTTTGGGCCTGTGCTTATTTTGGCTTTTTTCAGGGGAGGCTGTGCAGGATAAAGCTCAGGCATTTCTGGACTCCAGCAATCAATGAAATCCACAGGGCTTAAGCTGAGTATTTAATGAGGTGCACTGCTCTTAGCTCGAATCCCCCTCCCCCTGAAACGGTTTAACCTTTTGGCTGTTTTTTGTTTTCGTTCTTGCTGTTTGGCTCTTTCCAGGCAGTCAGCACAGCCGCCTATCCGATGCTTCATTTATCTTTGGCTGTCAGTGTGACAAGCACTCGCTCAGTCCATCATGAAACAGAGATCAATACGCTCTCCTTAGTCTGAGCACATCCTCCCACATTCACTCTGATTTTCCCGCTTTTCCTTTATCCTTCCTCGTCTCTTCTTCCTATAGTTCTCTCTCATCATCTTCCCCCATCTTCTGCTCTATTTTAGCTCAAATATGCAGAGTTAAGAACTCCAAGGAGATACATACAGTGTGCACAGTGAGCTTTGTTCATGTTAGATGATAATAAGCAACAGTGCTGACTACCTTTAATACGATGGTTTGAAAACAGCTACACCAATATCTGTGTCACACTTTGGGGGTTTGTTCCTTCACCTCTCTGTCACTTGTCATCTTCTTCTTCCCATAGACCAGTTTTCCAGCTGTTTTCCTTTTCTTGCCAGCCAGTTTGCATTTTTCTGTTTTATCTTTAAGTGCCTAGGAGAAATACACAGAAATCTTGGATACCAACTGCATAAAAGCAGAAGACAGAACAGATGAAGAAGAAGGTCCAAAATTTTCTTTGTTGGTTTTGTTAGTTTCTCGTGATTCCTGTTGGCCTCTCTCTGCTTGGTCCTGTTGTTTCACTCTGCCCTTAACTCCTTTGTTTGCCTCGACTGGTTTCCCGTGCATGACCCCAAGCGTGTGGATTAAAGATTTAGATTTTGGACTAACCTGGTTTCTAGTGTCCTGTGTTTGGATCCTGTCCTCACTGCATCCTCACAATGTTCAGTAAAATTAATGAGATTTAAAAATTTGGCTCAAAATATCAGATATCAGTGACTTTAGTCAGTAGTGATATTATTTCTGCACTCACATTTTACATAGACCAAATAAAAAGTGTTTTAGGCAGTGGAAGCAAAGAAAGGTCACAAAAGCACCACACAGCTGCAGTTAGTGTCAGAACCTGGAACACCTGAATAAATAATGGTCCTGGCCTCTTTTTTAAAATAATAAAAGTTTAACCAAGAAAGACCGACAACGACAGTAGGCAAGTCAACAAGGCGCACACACAGTCACAGTAACACAATAGGAGACATATCTGAGCCTCTGATTGTCCTCTGACTGAAACAAAAACAACATTTTTTTTCTCAGAATAAATAAAAAACAAATTCTTTGGAAAGGATTGATTTCCATTTTTATCCATCCATTTTCTTTGACTCATCTGATTCAGGGTTGCGGTTGGGCAGGGGCCTATTTCAGCTGGAAGTTACACCCTGGGCAGGTCACTGATCCATCACAGGGCTAACATAGAGAGTCAACCATTTGCACCCACGGCCGGTTTAGAGCCATCAGCTAAACCCAGCGTGCATGTCTTTGGGCTGTGGGAGGAAGCTGGAGTACCCAGAGAGAACCCCGGAAAACACGCAAGCCCCAGAAAGGCCCCAGCTGGTGGATTTGAACCTACAACATTCCTGCTGCAAAGCACCGGAGCTAACCACCACACCACCCTGCTGCCCCGCAAATATTTAAATATTTAATTTTAAAGATATCAACTCCTCTGAACAGCACATTTACACACAGCAGATTTTTAAGGTATTCATTACAACATTGTGTAATAGGAAGAAAAAAGGTGCAAGCAAGTGGAGTAGACTTGATACTTTTTTCCTTTAGGAGCACTGTGGCAGCTCGAAGTGGGGGTGCACCTCAGCAAAACCTGTGAGGGAGGATGAAGAAGGGAGAGGAGTGTAGTATTAGCAGAAAGCCTGAGCGGATAAGTAACACGATAGGGAAAACATGGCTAAATGAATACCCCCTGAGGAGGGGAAACAACATCAGTCCAGGTTTCAAAAACATAATTACTGATAGAATATTTTCAGTCTGCATGGCTGGCTTACGTTAGATTGCCTTTTCCAGTATAGAGGGCAGAAACATGAGCAGGGGGATCCAGGATGCTCTTCTTTCCAGACTGCTGTTATTTTTTCATTGTGAAAGAGTTCTGGGGAACATATTGATATTTTAGAGAGATGTAATCTATTATCCTTGTCACAGAAAACTGCTAACAAGAGATTGTGTTTGTGTGCCAAGCACTTTGGGCAAAATGCAAATGCAGCAGCTCAATCTTCCATCGGGGCTGCACACAGCTGATGAGGGATGATTCGTGTGTGCATGCGCTGCAGCGCTGCTGGGTTTTATGCACCACCGGAGGGGAACTGCAGTCCTTGTGCTTCCACCCCTCCATGCAAGACAATCCATGGAGAAAGTTGGAGCTTGTGACGCTTTCATTCTCTCCATGAATGTTCTGGCTCCACTCTGCCTCTGGAGGCCTAAATTATTTATGTTACATAAGGAAAGAATTGCTCAGGGACACAACGACAATCAGAACGGGGCTCAGCATGAAGCACAAACACACACACAAATGCAGGCATGCTTATGACAAACACAAATTCAGTCTGGAAGTGTGTTTCAGTGATAGTATGAAGTATTAATATGATCATAACTTTAGTTTTTTCCAGTAGCTGTGTGTGTGTGTGTGTGTGTGTGTGTGTGTGTGTGTGTGTGTGTGTGTGTGTGTGTGTGTGTGTGTGTGTGTGTGTGTGTGTGTGTGTTCTCAGTAGTAGAGATGAATGTTTCAGTTCACGCTGACATGATGAGCTGTTTGTTGTGATGTAAACTCTTCTGATGGGATCAAAGTTTCATCACTTTTAGTTACAGTTTGAATTTTTGGCATCAATAAGATCAAAATCGTCCATCACAGTCATTTTCTGCATCAATGGTTCTCCCACTTCAGACTTTTTAGTCTTATTAAACTCTCAGCAACATGACCTCATGACCTTCGCTCTATTATCAGAAAACCTTATTACAGAAAGTCTGTTTAATGTGGGGTCAGTGCTGTAAAAAGATCACAAACAAAACTAAAAATAATCCTTATGTTGAAAAGTAAAACCAGCTACATCTGAAGGTAAATGTCCCGGCACACTGCTGACGCTCCTGCGTTTGACTCTTCAGTACGTCTGCTAACCCAAAGGATTTCAGCAGGAACGTCTTTCTACAGGAAAAACCTGAAGGCACAACATCAGAGCAAATACTTCTGTCCTAAAATGTCGAACTCTTCTTTTAAACGAGGACAGTTTAATGCGAGCGCTACAGCCTGAATAAGCTAGCACCCCCCCCCCTCAGAGAATAACAGTAATTTGTATGTCAAAGTGTGAATCTCAGTGCTGAAGCTGATGGTAAACTGTTAGCAGCAAGCTGAGACTCAACCCACACTGTAACAATACTGTAACTGGACTGTTACAGTAACAGTAACACTGTAACTACAAGAGCGTGCACAAAAATGCTTCAAAGCGTTTTTCTCTGTGACCACATTACAAACCTGTAAATTCACTGGGACATTTTTATGAATATTATATGCTTTAACAGCCAGAAAGATTTCAGGTTAGAGAAACATGGCAGAGACACATCTGCAGGGAGCTACACAACAATTAAACACAGAGAAAAGAGAAACAAATCTATTTTGGGGATCTGCTCTGAGTGAAAGCAGAACACAGAGCGAAGGACTCTGATCATACTTTGATGAAACTATAAACATTTTTGCATCAGAAGTTGTGACGCATCATTCAAGCCAACCATCTAAGAACAAATCTGCAAAATCTTTGTTTCCATCTTTCAAGCGCACAAAGAGTATTTGAGAGTCAAAAGATACACCTTTGGAGGAGTATTGATCAATAATCAGGCAAAGCATGAACTTTATTCAAAGTCAGACGCCACGATGTGAGGGGTGCTCAGGAAACAGACCTCCAGAGTCCTGTCCACTTTATCGATGGGACTCCACAGCTGGGGTCCACTCAGCTAACTGTGGGTGCTTCAGAGGCTCAATCATTCGGAAAAGGACTGAGCTTCCAAAGGATGAGTCATCTGTCCTCCTTCTCTTTGGCACAGAAGCATCATCATCATTTTCATGCCCCTCTAACATCCATCCTCAGGAGGGATGTGAGAGCAAATGCCACATTAACCTGGAACAAAACCTCACTGGAAGGAGAGTGCCAGATGTGAGGTGTATAAAAATAGGCTTATGAGTATGAAGTGAAATGAAAACTTAAAAACACAAATCAACAAATTTAAAAAAACATCAGTGAAACGATGAGTTATTTAGGAACAAAGTTATCATTTCCCCTCAGGCCCAAATGTGTTAGAAAAGTACTCTTAAATTGGGTGACGTTTACAATTTGAAAATAAACAATTAGGTCTAACAGGAAAACATTTCAAATGACTCGTAAAGCCATAAAGGCCGTGATTATGAAGTATTGTTTTATTAAAGATGCATGTGACAGCTGTAAACCAGGTTAAGGAGCAGCATGTGGACTTTTACTCTGACTTCCATAAACTCGATTTTCCTATCAAGAGTCTGCTGCCATCACTCTTTGTCGAGCTGAATCACAAACATTTTTAAATGTGCCACGAACACATATTTCATCTGAAGTCTCATTTTTATTATTACACAGTGAGCAGCCGTGGGCAGCGCTGCCTGAAGAGCGCTTCAGAGCAACACGGGAGACTGCACTATTTAACTGAGGTCACCACACAAAGTGATGATATTACACAACTCTCCTCCACACTTCCCTTTCTCTCCTTCTCATTTTGTGTGGTGCACTGTGATATATTTTCCCAGATGCAGCAAATTTCCCACATCTTCCTGCTTTTATTCATTAACCTTGTGGTGAACTGAAACAGCACCTCATTACGAACATTCGAAAGGGACGGCGTAAGAGCCACTAATCAGATCAGACAGCAAATAAATACCGGGAGCGCACACAAGCACAAAGATACAGCACGCACACACTCACACACGCACACACTCACACACTCACACATACACAGACTCTCATACACTCACACACACACACACACACACACACACTCACACACTCACACATACACACTCACACACTCACACATACACACTCTCACACACTCACATACTCACACACACACACACACACACACTCACACACTCACACACACACAGACTCTCATCACACACACACACACACACACACACACACACACACACACACACACACACACATATTTTCTGAGAGTTTCTGCAGGATTTCGATTACTGAAATTACTTCATTACTTTCGAGTAATGAAATTGTGGGAAGTAATGAAATAAATGCTTAAGTGGCCGTTTAAGGGGATTAGATCTGAGGGGAGTCTTGATAAAAAAAAGCTTCAGTTAAGTCATCTTTGTGGTGTGAGATCATAATGGGGAGGTGTGTGTGTGTGTGTGTGTGTGTGTGTGTGTGTGTGTGTATGTGTGCTTACGTGTTTGCAGTGTGTGTGTGTGGAGGGGTTAATACAGAGGTAGAGCAAAACACGATAAAGGACACAATGAGCGAAATGTCCAAATAGACCAGATGAGAGACGGAGGGTCAGATAAGTGCCTCGGGTCTCGGGCCTTTTGGCAATTAAAGTGATTAATATCCTCCCGCCGAGGAGGTGATGGGAGCGAGGGTGTTTGGTTAACGGAGCCAGATTAAGAATAATCGTTGCTCAGACAGTCGGTACAGGACCGAAGGAGGCTGAGAACATCCAGAAGAGACAGATAGATGCAAACAAAGTGATGACACCCAGAGGATCTGTGTGCATGCTGAAGCACAGTGAAAGTGAATGAAATGGGCAAAAAGAAAATAGGGAAATCTAAACTGACAGAGTTGATTTATATTTATAAATATAAGGAGCAAACAGAAGCTTTTGTGGAAGCTTTTAAATATTTTTATTTGTCCTGGAGGACCTGATATTCATTTTCTCTGCTGTCTTTCCAGCTCTTCATCCAAACGTAGCACAAAGGTGGTAAGCAGTGATGAGAACTCAAGCTTATAGTTAGGGCTGGATCAGGTGACCCTGAACCACCCCTTAGTTATGCTGCTATAGGCCTAGGCTGCTGAGGGGGGTCCCATAAT
Organism: Pterophyllum scalare; assembly: GCA_024447675.2. Lineage (NCBI taxonomy): Eukaryota > Metazoa > Chordata > Actinopteri > Cichliformes > Cichlidae > Pterophyllum > Pterophyllum scalare. Next base: position 26,448 of record JAMQGT020004588.1, read on the forward strand.
GCACTGTTTCTTTTCATTCACCTTATTTACTTTGTTTATACTTCACTCTGTATCTAATCATAATTTATTAATAATCTCTGTTTCTTCTTGTTAAAAGGGAGTTTTTCCTTCCCACCGTCGCCAAGCGCTTGCTCATAGGGGCTCGTTTTGACTGTTGGGTTTTCTCTGCATTATTGTAGGGGCTTTACCCACAATACAAAGCCCCTTGAGGCGACTGTTTGTTGTGATTTGGCGCTATATAAATAAAATTGAATTGAATTGAATTAAATTGAACTGACACAACATCTCAGTTTGGGTTTTTGCAGATGTAACAGAACAAATTGCAGTGAATCAATGTGCTCCAGGCTACTTGGTGATTGTATCCTGACTGAGTCCAGATTCTCCTTTCAGCTGGTCCCCTTAGGGGGTCACCACAGTAGATCATCTGCCTTCATCTCACCATATCCCAGCATCCTCCTCTGTCACACCAGCTCTCTTCATGTCATCCTTCACTACATCCATGAATCTTCTCAGTGGTCTTCCTTTTTTCCCCATCCCTGGCAGCTCCATCTTCAACGTCCTTAGTCCAACATATCCACTCTCCCTCCTCACATGTCCAAACCATGTCCAAACCGCTCAATCTGAACAATCCTTCTGATGGACTCATTTCCAATCTTGTCCATTTTGGTCACTCCCACTGAAAATTTTAACATCTCCAGCTCTGCTTTCTCCAACTTCATCTCCTGTCTTTGTGTCAGAGCCACCGTCTCCAAACCATCCATCACAGCAGGTTTCCCTCTCATCCTGTGAACCTTCCCTTTCACTCCCACTGCTCTCCTTCCCCTTCTCTGTCCTCAGACATGTCCTGCACCACCCTCACATCCTTCTCTGCCACTCCTGACTTCTTCATGCAGTCCCATAGTTCCTCTCTCAGCAGCCTATCATCTGGTTTCTCTGGATCCACAAAGTCACAGTGAAGCTCCTTCTGACTTTCTCTAACTTCTCCATCAACATATAAAAAGCAAACATCTCATCTGTGGTGCATGAAGTCATCCTGCTGCTCGCTGATCTTCTCCCTTCTCCCTTCTGGTGTGGCTGATCCACTTTATCCCTCTGCAGTTACTGCAGCTCTGCACATCAGCCTTGTTCTTGAAAATCGGTAACAGTCCACTTCATTCCTCAGGAATCTCCTCACTCTCCAGGACTGTGTTAAACAATTTGGTTAAAAAGTCCACTGTCCTCTCTCCTGGAGCAGCCACCTTTCCACTTATCACCCTCTTCAAAATTACCCCCATTTCCTCCTCACTCTCTGCACTTCCTGATTCACTAACTAACTCTCTCATTTTCTTCATTCGTCAGCTCCTCAAATACTCCTTCCATCTTCTCAACACTCTCTTCACTCATTAGTACATCTGCAGCTCTTACTAGCTTGATGGCTAAACAATCAATACAAGTCTTTTCTCTGTTTCTACAAACCACAAACACGGGCTTCATAGGCCAGAATGCATTTCTGCCAGAGTGGTTACATTCAGCACTGAACTGCTCTTATCTGCTTCGTGTTTTACAAAGGCTGTTAATTCAGATGGACTAATGATCATGGAGAAGATTGAATTTTCTTGTGCTGTTTTCTCCAAAGGCCTCTGAGGACCTGATGCAGCTGAAAACATTTCCTAACTCATGTTCTTCCAAACAGCTCTGGAGTCAGATCACTTTTCTCAACTGCAGCTCTTGAAGAGCAAAAACTGCACTGTATGACAAGATGTTTGATATTCACAGGGATGTTAGGCTTTCAGTGCACATCCTGCAGTGCACGTTTGTTGTTGTCGTTGTTTTGTTTTGTTCTTATCATCCCATTTATGACCCTCTGTGCAGCATTACCACAGGGGACCTGTTCATGTGACGTCACGCCAGAAGGGAATTTCTGATCAGGCAGACAGAGCAGACAGGGGCAGGAGGAGGAGGAGTGAGAACATTGTGCATTTGGTTTGAACCTTGCTGGACTGAGAGCTTAAGTGAAATGGTTCCCCATGGGAGAGAGAAAGAAAAGACCTGGTTGTCTTGTAAAAAAAAAATGTGAGAGGAGGGATGGGACAGCTGAGAAAATGAAGGAGTGGTAAGACAGATGATGGCGAGAAAGGGTTGTTCCTGGTTTGGAGCAAAGGAGATATAGGTTGTTGTAAGAGAGGTTTTTATACCACTGCAGCCTTTGCTTCTAGCTTGTGCTGACGGACTTGTCGTGCTGAAGGCCTGAATGATTTATTAAAGTGAGGAGTGGCAGAGAAGAGGGCAGCCAGGCGAGCTCTGATTAACTAGGGAGCAAGGGAGGACAAGCACTCCTCTATTATTCATTACTCCACAGGAGCACAAAGTGGGAACACGGATGGATGTGGTCGGGAAAGAATGAAAGAAACAGAGTGGACATTTTTGCATGGCTCTGTCTGCACAACTCAGAGTCTGAGTGAGAAAGAATGCGGAAACGCAGGCGTGTGCATACGTGTGCATACATGCAAACAAAACCGCACACCAACAGACACTAACACGGTGTCCCTTTAAGGCACTTTGCTGGCTGTCACACATAATATTCACAAAATATGAGGAGACATCAGTGTAGTCTCACATTGTTGCTGAATGTAGAGCTGCAGAAGCAAATACAGACTCAGCTGTTTATTGTCTTTAAATAATGAAGCGCAGCGTTTGCTGAGGTCACACTGAAGATACCGAGCTGCCCGAAGTCAGGCAGAACCGATCTCCAGAAGACTGACCGAGAAGGGTATCTGCTCAATACTTAAAAGGAAAAACATATAATATTGATACCCTGTGGGTCAACTGTGTGTGTGTGTGTTCTTACAAATGTTTTACAACTATACTAACGTGATCTTTTATTTATTCGATATATTTTTTCTCTTTTGGCCGTTAACAGATTTCAGATCACACCTGTTGATTTCACAGGGCAGGTGTGCTGAATCACAGGTTTCATGGTTGGTTTATAGATCATCTCTGCATCTCTCCTCAAACAGAAAGTTTGCTGCTGTGCTCTGTTATACCTTTTATGTCTCTTCATATAATCTCTGCACTGCAGCCATCTGGGTGCAGTGGTGTCAGACACCGACTGGGAAAAGATGCTGGCTGGGAACTGTCAGCATGTCTGACAGCCACTCTGTGTGTGTGTGTGTGTGTGTGTAACTGCACTGCTTTGCCATCAGGCTGCACCACTAACAGGTTATCATGGTTATGATGGGGTGTAAATGAGTTCTGCTTGAAGAGTTACCGTTCAGATACAATTCTTTTACCAGTGGAGGTCTTTCATGTGGGGTTTGACTGAAGGCCTGTGCTTGTATGACTCCAAGGAGAAAGTGCTGAGGCTCAGTTATCAGAAAGCTTCCTGCTCCAACAGTCAGAGAAATGCTTCTACACTTTCAGAGGAGATATTATTGAACTGACTTTAACAATGATGGGGACTGTTGATTTATGCAGCTTGGTATTTATAAGATATCAGTACCAATTTCAAATGTATAAAAACACTTGATGATGAAATTGACTCTCCTTCCCTCATCCTGTTTATTTCTAGAAACCTTCAGGGCGAAGCAGCAGCTGCATTAATGACATCACCTTACCGCCTTGACCTCCTCGAGTTGCTGACTTGAATTCAAACAAAAGAAGACGTATGAGATGATTTTCCACTGTACAGCATGTTTTTGGTCTTACACCACGGCCCTCTAGCTGAATGGAAGAGATCTATTTCAGTGAAACGTCATGTATTTTGCCACAGGCCGCTGGACATTTCAGTTCACTTAAATCACCTGAATTATTCACCAGAAACTCTGCATTAGTTCACCACAGCTACACACCAGTGAGTGAGTAACTAGTGCATCTGCGTATGTCATTATTATCATGTTTGTATCATCTGTATCACATGAAACATTAAAGGGAAACAGCAGTGAGCTGCAAAAATGTGGGCACTAACTGTCCCCGGGGATTCTGAAGAAGCGTCTGTGTTAATATCAGTGGGGTACAGATAGTCCGTGGATCAAAAGACGCCAATCAGACTTAATTAAAAAAAAAAAAGTTCATCATGCATGAAGCTTTTTTGGTAATTGCACTCATGCATAATAGTGCAGCTAATTGATTCATTTAATATCACAGCAGTCCCAGGAGTGCTCTGTGGTGTAAAAGAAAAAAAGAGCAGGAAAATGAACTTCAGATAAGAAGGAAGATGTTTCCCCAGTAATGATACAGAGAGAGCAGTGATGCTCCACAAACAGCCTTCAAAGGTGGGTTGTCACGCAGTAATATTACAGTAGTATTACAGTAGTATTACTGTATTTGCTTGGAAACGTGTGCTGTGCAGCTTCTCAAATACTTGATGGTACAGTGCCCTCTGTTGGTCAGTACGGCAACATTTTAGAGTTTTATTTTAGGCAGCAAACCTTCAAATACAGCTCATGATTTTAATGAAAAACCAAACAACAACAATAAACTCATCGTTTATTCACGACTTAAACATCTGATCACTGCGTGTGCTGAACAACTGCAGACCTAAAGGTTAAATGCACAGAGGTCCCCGCAACAAAGAAAACGGTGGAAACAAAAACTGATAACATAAAGGAAAACAAATGAATCACATTTATCATACCACTGAACACACACACACACACACACACACACACACACTTCATTGCCCCAGAAAACACACACTCTTTCAAAAAAGATACACTTATATAGTCAGCATAAAAACTGAAGGCACGAAGAAAATACTGGGGAGATCCTGTTTGGTTGAAAACACTGGTAAGCCTACGACCTCCATCCCTACTGGCAGGAGAACACAACTCCTGAAATAAAAGAAATCAAATAAAAATCTTGTATATGTCATGAATATGGTCATTATTGAGGTTCACTCTATCCAGAGAAAAGTTGAATCCTAACACTAATATCTGAGAAGCTATTTGCAAAGAGTAATATTTAATATTTTGTAATATTAACACTTCCATGCTAACTCCTAACTCTTCTTTTCCCCTGCGATGCTTCTTTGATGTCATCTTTTGCAGTAATGAGAAGTTTGATTTTCCCGTGAGTGAAGCTACACTGACCCTGCCGATGTTTGCGGTCTGATTAGTAACAAGAACCATCAGCTTCTGACTGAAGCCCAGCCACAGAACAACATGGAAGATGAGCCCTTTGTAACCAAACCTGCCCAGCTCTGTTATAGAGCTCTATTTCACATAAATATCCTACAGCAGAGTCACTACAAAGAGTTATCCTTGTCAGTACAGCCAAAATGAATGCTGAGGCTTCCCCTTCACTGACAGATCAAAGATATTTTCCAGCTCTGTGACCTTCTCAAAATCATACAGACACAGCTGACAGTCTGAAGCTATACAGCTCCTGAGAAGGTTCTCTTTGGTCAGGGCGGATGATCCAGAGACTGCTTAACACAGAGACTTTGGCCGAACCTTTGGGAAAAGCTAGAAAAGAAAAAAAAATCATGTTTTTGAAAAATGAAGCTGATGAAATCAGCAGATAAGAACTGAACCGATGTTATTTTATGCAGTAATTGGTATCTTACCCCAAAGTAGTTGTTGGGAACAAACCCCTCCCTGCCACACAGTGAGGCCCACCACCAGTCTGACCCTTCAGGTTTCTGCAGGATGGTAACCATGTCTCCTTCTTTAAAGCTCAGTTCATCTGCTGCCTGAGCTGGATAGCTCCACAGAGCGTAAAGCACTCCGCTGTTATCCACTCCCATGGCCTCCTCCATACCTGAAGAAAGAAAAGAGGATACATACACTAGTCAGGCACAACATTATGACCACTGACAAGTCACACTAATTATCTCTTCATCATGACACCTGTTAGTGGGTGGGATCTATCAGGGAGCAGGTGAACATTTTGTTGTCAGAGTTGATGTTAGAAGCAGGAAAAATGGGCAGCGTGAGGCCCCAACCGGTCCCAGCAGATGACTGCCCCTCCCTGAGCCTGGTTCTGCCGGAGGTTTCTTCCTGTTAAAAGGGAGTTTTTCCTTCCTACTGTCCCCAAGTGCTTGCTCATAGGGTTCGTTTTGACTGTTGGGTTTTCTCTGTATAATTGTAGGGTCTTTACCTACAATATAAAGTACCTTGAGGCGACTGTTTGTTGTGATTTGGTGCTATATAAATATAATATAATAAAACTGAATTGAATTGAATTGAATTGAATTGAATTGAATTGAATTGAATTGAATTGAATTGAATTGAATTGAATTGAATTGAATGAATGAATAAATGAATTGAATTGAATTGAATTGAATTGAATTGAATTGGAGTGAGTTTGACAAGAACCAAACTGCTATGGTAGATGACCTGGTCAAAGCATCTCCAACACTGCAGCTCCTGTGGGGTTTTACTAACAGCTGCAGTAGAGGGGGAACATGAGACACCCCCAAACAGGAATGGTTTACAGGTGGAGGACACTCACATGTTCTCCTCCTCATCTTTTCTGACTGGTTTTCACTAGTTCTACATGTGGCTAGGGTCAGGGTCACTGCTGGCAGCATGAGGTCATACCTGGACCCTACAGGGGCTGCGCAGGTAGTCCAGCTCCTCCAGGATGGCACATCAATACGTGCCATAGCCAGAAGGTTTGCTGTGTCTCCCAGCACAGTCTCAGAGCATGGAGGAGACTCCAGGAGACAGGCAGGAACTCTAGGAGAGCTGGACAGGGCCGTAGAAGGTCCTTAACCCATCAGCAGGAGCAGGATCTGCTCCTTTGTGCAGGAGGAACAGGATGAGCTCTGCAGAGCTACAGAATGACCTCCAGCAGCCACTGGGGTGAATGTCTCTGAGCAAACAATCAGAAACAGACTTCATGAGGGTGGCCTGAGGGCCCGATGTCCTCTAGTGGGCGCTGTTTTCACTGCCCGGCACCGTGGAGCCTGATTTACCATAGAATACCAGAACTGGCAGGTCCACCACTGGAGCCCTGTGTTTTTCACAGATGAGAGCAGGCTCACCCTGAGCACATGTGACAGACCTGAAAGGATCTGGAGAAGCTGTGGAGAAAGTTGTCCTGCCTGTAACATCGTTCAGTGTGACCGGTTTGGTGGTGGGTCAGTGATGGTCTGGGGAGGCATATCCATGGAGGGACACAGACCTCTGCAGGCTAGGCAACAGTGCCTTAGAGGCCCCGACGTTGTTAGGCATGCATACAAGCACGAGGGGGGCACACAAACTACTGAGTTTCTGCAATGAACTTTCAGCTAAATGTTCTGACCTGCTGCATCATTTTTCTTTGAATTCAGCCTCTGTAGGATGATAATTTTTATTTCCATCTAATGATATGGCTCCTTTCATTTCTTGTACATCACTGAGTCCATATCTGTGGAGATGTCCAGCAGGATTTTCCTCCATTGAGATTTGCTGAGTTTTCAAAGTGTTCCTTTAATTTTTTTGAGCTGTGTGTAAAGACCTGCTGCACCAGAAAGTGGTAGCTTGGAGGGAGAGATTACTATTTTTGCTTTTGTTGTCATATTAAATAAATAAATAATAGTTCCCTACAGCTTTATTTTGAAACCCTCCCTGAAGTGTTACTACTTTTTATTCTTAAATTTGCAAAAAAATAAGTAAATGAAAAACACTTTTTTTAAGCTTGTCATTATAATGTGTCCTATTGTTAAAAAATTAAATGTCCCCTTAACATCGTTTTGGGAGGAGAATTTGAACAAAATTTTCTTTTACATGAATTATTATTATTAATTTTATTTTTTTTAACCATAGTTTATATTGGAACATACAGTGTATACATATTCTGTACATGTGTGCTAATAACTGAAGCTGAACTGACTAAATCAAACAAATGATGCTTAGGTCAGCCGTGCAGTAGATTATATCAGTAGAATATATTATGATTAATAAGTCAATTATGACTAACTTAACAGTTAAAAGTGCAGTTTTCATGTGTTGCCTCACCCCTCAGGAAGCTCTCACAGTCCTCATATCCAGTAGCGTAGGGGTCACACTTCTGGGAGGCGGTAGCTCGGTCTCGTTCTGTAATGGCCATGACAGCAGCAATACCTAACTGAGTCAGTAGGACATAACAC
>JAMQGT020004591.1:0-11460 GCA_024447675.2 Pterophyllum scalare
TGTTTCCTCTTATCGTTGTAAAACAGCAGAGCCTCTGATAGAGGTTGCAAGGCCGCAGACATATATCTCCCATTTGTTTGATTTGTTTGTCTTTTTGGATGGGTATTCTGGAACTTCTTTTCATTACATGTCTGACATGTAATGACAATAAATTGATTCTGATTCTGGGAAGAAAGTAATTCCTGCTGAAAAAATGTATACATGAAAAAAGACCTTACCAAAGTGATTGATATGATAACAAAAAAATCTAACACGGACAATGTAGGTGGCAAATTTACTGTATGAAATCTCTAATGCTATGTACCACATAAACAATAGATCACCATAAATTCAAAACTGTAACAACTGTACAGCAATAAAAGACTCTTTGATCATAGAACATTTTGATTGGAAAGTAGGTTACCACAGATGAGTAAATGAAGGAAACTTGAAACACAGCATATTACACAAGTTTCACACTTCTCATTCACCTTGTTTCAGTTATAGATTTCCAGTAATTGGTATGACCCCACCAGTGATTCCTTTTTCAAGGTAAGTACCTTGAAAAAGGAATCTGATTACTAATTACTCCTTTAAAAAGTAACTTGGTTACTTTACAGATTACTTAATTTTAGAAGTAACTAAGTTAGATTACAAGTTACATTCAACAGCTTCCGGTATTGTGCCAAAAAGGGATTTTCTGTATTTAAACTGTTGTAAATGACTTGTTGACCTACATTCTGTGAAATATATGTCAAGCATATCTCTCATGAATGATATGAAGTCATTTTAAGCGAGAAACAGCATTTCTATCACAAGGTGGAAGCTGCAATCAGTTTTTGGCAAACTGATTTTTATATATTAATTTTTCATCGAGGTAAAAACTGTCATTGACATTAAAAATTTATTTTTGAACAGAAATCTGTCTAAGAGGGTTGCAGTAATCGCACCAAATATACCATCACAGTTCTATAAAGATATTTTGAGAGGCCAAAAAGCACTGGATCGATTATAATGTAGGCACAATAAGACAGACCTCTAAAGATTCTTTAAAAAACATGTTATTTCTTCATTTTATATATAAGCTCTTCGTAAATCATGTTAATGGCCCTCTGTTTACCAACATAAGCAAAGACATTACACATAAAAGCACACAGAAACATCGGAATCACTTTATGGCAGACGATCACTTTTTGGCACAACACCGGCAGCATTGTTCTATCGACCAGACGTCAAATTCCCAAGAAGTAAGTAGAAAGCAAAAATATCTTTTTACTAAGGAAAATGACAAAAATAGTAACGCACAGTGACTTGGATAAGTTACTTTAATCTGACTAAGTAATGTGTTACTGCCATCACTGGAGAAAAACAAAACAAGATCCAAAACACAAAAGTATTTATGCTGAAACAACAGAAACGGCCAAATTACCACTGGAAGCTATTGGACTCTCTGGCAAAGAGTGGATTTTTCCACTGGTCCTCAAATACAGGTCCTTGATAATGCTGATGACACACAGGTGCACCAGGCTGTGGCATTGAAGCAAAATACCACCCCAAAAGGGAGGAGAACAGGGGCCTATTCCAGGAAGCACGTTTAGCTAACAACTCTGGGTTTGTGAACCCTAAAATGAGGGAAACTCGGGTTTCCAGTTTCAGAAAGAGACCCAACTCCAACTCTGAGTCAGTAACCGGGGTAACAGACTCTGTGAACCTAATGCTGGCAGGTTTTATCTCTGACTTCTCCCCTCCTGCTGCACCTGAACCACCTGTCTGACACTCCAATTCATTTCATTATTCATAAAGCGGCTGTCAGAGCGATCAGAGGAGTGAATTAATCAGCAGACATTTATGTTTTTACAAGAATTGAAATCCCAGTTAGACGAAAGTTTGTTATTTTTTTCGTTCCCTCATCAACAGGCTGTAAGGACAGAGACGGCAATGATGTCACGGATTTATAATGAGCGCAGCTGCAGCTGTCAGACTGTGAGACTGTTAGTCAGTTCCTCATAGTCATTTACTGTAGTTACTGTAGCATCACTATTACATCACACTGATCTGTATGAAGCTTTAGACACAGAACACACTGATCAATGATAAATGACTGCTCATTGATTATTGATCACTGGCCGTGTTGTAAAAAGTTACTGATGGAAAAATGTCTGGACCCTAACATGTGAATGTTTGATTGAAGATGAGGCTGAAATAATTTTAAGACTTGAAAACTGAACTATATGGATTTAAAGTGACAAATGATGTCAACATTTTGAAAGTTATGATGTCTGAAATTCAGAGTAGGAATCTCAACATATTTTCTACTGAAAATTACCCAAATCAGTGATCATAGGCTCTATAACGGATCTGCAAACCCTGTCCAAGTCCACCTGCACAGCAAGAGGAGCCAAACGGAGGATCCAAACGGATCAGGATCAGTTATTCAGACCAGATAAGGTCCAGATCTAGTTCAGGCTCCAGTCATTTCCCAGCTCATCCAGTCCAGAGCCATTCATAATGGATTCATTTTCCTGACACGATCGGCATTCTTTCATTAAAATGGCTCATCCTCCTAAACCAGCACTGAAATATTTAAAACCTATAACGCGATGATGATGACATTCATTGTAACATGTTTGCCTTTATTGGTAAAACTTTACCTTCATTACAGATTTGGAAAGCTGCTCTGAATGTTTCCAGCTAAATATGAAATGATGACTGAACTCTGACCTTTAACAGTAAGTCAACAGTAAGACAGCTGTGGCTGTCAGAGAGCTATCATCTAGCAGTCAAGCTGATCTTAGATCAGAATAGAAACAATTAAACGGGAAACATTAAAGCAGTTTTTCTGTAAATCTCATTACACATTTTTAACCGGTAATGGCAGAAATAATGACATTCTCCAATAACTTTATAAATCAAATGTAAATCTAGGATTCAGCTTCATCTGATGAAGATTCAAGTTGTGTAAATGATGACAGCAGATATTATAAAAGAAATTATATATTTTATAACAAACTTTTATTCCGTCTATGATGATGACAGAGTGAGTCAAGCTGATAAAAGTGACACGTCACGCTCCACACTGACACGTGATCCTCCATCCATCAAATTAAAATGGGGGCTCGGCTCTTTATTTACCCATTGCCATGGTCAATCCTGGTGTCCGCGCTCCATTGATGATGGCTTCCTTGCCTTACTCACGCACGTGCTAACTCAGGGTGAACATACTCAGAATTGATTGAACTAACTCTGATCAGCTGTTCTGGAATGGGAAACTCAGAGATGCCAATCTCAGAGTTGGTCAAACCAGGGTATGCATTTAAACTCAGAGTTTGTTTAACATGCTTCCTGGAATAGGCCCCAGGAGACTGTCAAAGTAAAACAGAAAGTGACCAACAGAAGCATACACAGACTTTACACAACATGGGGAAACACAAGAGGAAACACCAAAACACAGACATCCAGACTCTGACCCATGAACTGGACATGGAAGCAACTAACGGTGAAAACAAAAACACCTGAAATGCAACACAGAAGACTTCACACAGGAGGGATAACATAGACACTGGAACACAAGAACGCAGGGAAGACAAGAACAAGGGAAAGTGGAACTAAATACAAACAACTATGACAAATAACAGAATTCAGAAAACTATAACTAAGAATCTAAACTGCAAGTAAATTTAGAAACAACTAAAGAAATTAAATAATAACAGACTTCAATTACAAAAAAAAACAAAACACTGGTCCAAAAGGCCCAGGACCATGACAAGCCCATCATGTGTGTGCATGTCAGTCCATCGTGTGTGGGTGTCAGTCTGCCATATGTGTGTGTGTCTGAGTCCATCAGTTCAGGTTGGAGTTCAGGAGCCTGATGGCTTGTGGAATGAAGCTGCTGCACAGTCTGGTTCTGTTTGTGCCATGGCTACGGTACCTCCTACCAGAGGGCAGGAGAGTAAAAAGTCCATGTGTTGGGTGAGATTGGTCAGCATTTTTTAATTTTTTTTAATATGATTTATTCATTCATTTTTACACGTAGAAAAAGAGCATTGGAGAACAACAACATCGAGTGCCGGGGCAGTCAAGTACATTTCAACTTCAACAGGTTTTGTCATACTCCCCTGATACTCAGTGGCTACACTGTATTAGAGCGTAGGTATACATGATATTACTGGACCAGAAGGAAAGATGGGAGGGGAAAGGGAAAGATTAAAAAGGTGGTAAAACCTTGTGGATACAGGGTCACCTCAAGGGTCAGTGACATAACGTGATTCTGAAAGGGCAATCAAACTTTAAAAAATTTATTGTCAAAGCCTCTTAGAGAATATTTCATTTTCTCCAGTTTCATAAAGAAAAGGGCATCTTTTATCCAACATGAGTGAGTAGGTGGGTCTGGATCCTTCCAACACATAAGAATGGCCCTTCTGGCTAGCAACATAAGGAAAGCTACAAGTTCAGCAAAGTGGGAGGGTAAGGCGTGTGCATCAGGGAGAATTCCAAACAGAGCCATCAGAGGGGAGTATGGAACTCCAACAGACACAATAGCTGAAAGTGAATCAAAAACTGAATCCCAAAATGTGGATAAGGAAGGGCAAGTCCGATGTGAATGAGATTAGCTGGACCTAACTTGCATCTTACACAGTTAGAGACAGTACCAGGAAAAACCTGGACCAACCTACTCCTGGACCAGTGTATCCTATGCACCACTTTACACTGAAAGATACAATGTTTTGCGCAAATTTAAGAGGAGTGAATGCATTTCAGAATAGACCACCATTGCTCATCAATGATTTCGATATTTAGTTCCTTGAAGAAATGTTTGCTGGGCAGATTAAAATTTGATGATAATTGTGCAAATGAGGCCAAAATTCCATCAATGAAAAAAATCCTTCACAGAAACAAGTCCCCGGCTCCTCCATGTTGCAAAGGTTCTATCGATTAATGAGGGGGGAAATAAGGGATTTAAATCAAATGATGAGTTAAGAGGTATTCCCTGAAACTCTAAATGCCGCTTCACTTGAGTCCAAATTTTTAACGAACTTTTAACTATGACATTATTTGAATATGGCATTAAAGATAAATTTAAGGGAAGGCATAAAAGAAAAAACAGAGAAGCTGAGTCACATGAGGCCTCCTCTATCGGCAGCCAATTTGGCATATTGTCGTTAGTACTAAGCCAAAATAGTGCAACATTGTGCGGATAGGGCCCCCAAAGTCCTTGTTTTTTTTTTTTTGCAAAAGCTTCTTTCTCACTGGGGGGGGGGCTTATGCCATAAAAATTGTGAAGTTGAGCTGTCAAGTGACTGGAAGAAGCTTTTTGGAATAAACACTGGAATGCATTGGAAAGCATATAAAAATTTAGGGAGTATATTCATTTGATACAACTTATTCTGCCTGCAAGAGAGACAGGCAGCATGGACCAATGATGAATATCCTGGGCTAGTTGTTCAAGTAAAGGGTTAAAGTAGAATTCAAATAGCTTTGAAAATTCCTTAGTTACATGAATTCCAAAGTATTTAAAACTTTGTTGTAGGCGCGAATTGGCAGCCACACTTCTGACAGACTACCCCAGGGCAGCTGTGGCTACATTAGTAGCTTACCACCACCAAGTATGATTGAGGTGTGAATGAATAGTGCACAGAATTGTAAAGCGCTTTGAGTACCGTGAAAAGCGCTATATAAGTCTACGGCATTATTATTATTATTATTATTATTATTATTATTATTATTATTATTTGCAGAGCAGCTTTTAAAAGAAGACTAGTGATTGGGTAGATTGCGGCAGAGGAATTAACAGGGATAAATTCACTTTTATTAAAATTAAGTTTATAGCCTTTATATCCTTCAGCAATGATAAAATTGAAGGTATGGAGTTATCTGGATCTGAAACAAAGAGCAACAGATCGTCTGCGTATAAAGACATCTTATGAACTGAGCCACATCTTGAGATGCCTCGCATAGTGCTAGCTCTGAGGGCTGCCACCAGCGGCTCTATAACTATTGCAAATAAAATGGGAGAAGAGGGCAACCTTGCTGGGTCCCACAACCTAAGGAAAAATATTTAGAATAATTTTTATTTGTGCGGACCTGTGCCAGGGGAGAGGAATATAACAGTTTGACCCAAAATATAAATGTGCAAATAGAATAGGTAGTGCCATTTGACCCAATCAAAAGCCTTTTCAGCATCCATGGCAATGACCATTTCTGGGGTGGCACCTGATCAGAGTGAATATAAAATATTCAATAAATGTCTGACATTGTGGTACGAATGATCAGGGCTGGTTATTGTAGTCATTATGGGTTCTAATTGTTTAGCCAATACTTTTGCCATCACTTTAACATCTGCACACAACAGTGAAACGGGACAGTAATTGCTGCACTGATGGGCACTTATCTTTTTTTTTTTAATAAAAGAAATTGTGGCTTATCGAAGGGTGGGCGGCAGAATACCAGACTCAGAAGCCTCTTCTGTGCGGTGTGTTAAGTCTGCATTTCTATCTCCATCTAGTTGTTTCCTGTTCTACTTTGACAGTTACTTGTCCCAGGTGCTTTGTGTTTAGTTTTGCTTCCCCTTGTCTCATCTGTGTAATTAGTTTCCACTGTGCCCCTCTTCTGTTGCCTGTTCCCTGATTACCTAGTGTGTGTATTTAAGTCCTCAGTCTGTTTCTGTTCCTCATTGCATTGTCATCAATGATCCCTCCGCTGTGTGTCACCATGTCCATTAGTTTCCCTGTATTTAATTCTGGCACCTGTCCAGCCCTGTATAGTTCTGTTCGTTTATCATTTCTCAATAAACAACCTTTCAGTGTAGTCTGCCTGTGAGTCCTGCATTCTGGGTTCTACCTGCTCCTGCCACACAGCACACCACAACAACTTGGCTCACCTCATAACCTGGAAGTCGGGTCAGCGTTTTTTAAAAAAATGTTTGTGAGAGATGGAAGTGGGACCCCGATGATCTTTTCAGCTGTCCTCACTATGTGCTAGAGGGTCTTGCGTCCGATGCAGTCTGATACGTTATTGACATCAAAGGAAAGATAAAGTGATTTTCTTGGTTTTCCACTTGAAGAGAATGGGTCAGTGCCAGGGGTGAGGTTCATTGAGGAAAAAGAGAGAAATTAGAAACCTGAGTCTTATGGGATTTGGAGCAATATTGTCCTAAAAACAAGCGGGGAGGGTTATATTTTGGCCTACTTGGAGGGGTGAGTAGTTCTGCATAGAGCGATGAGCTGGTCCTGTGATTCTTTGAAACTGGCTTTTGTAGGCCAGGCTGGCAGGCCAATGGCATGACTTCTGAGAAGTGACCTCACCTTTCAGGTGAGGGCTGCAGTGCTCCAAATGACTGTGGACTGTTTGTGGTCCAGTTTGTGGAAGGGGTTACTCAAGACAAAAAGGCAAGTAAGTACATCAGAAAAGATTGGATTGGAAAGCTAATTGATGAGCCTAATTACCACTCCAAGCAAGATGACAATCTGGCAAAGACTCAAACCACATCATGAACTGGTATGCATAATAACAATAAACACATAGTAGACTCATGACAAAATTGTATTGCAAGTGAAATGATGCTGTAGCAGGTTCTCCTTAGCATTTTACGGGGCTTGGTGCAATGTGTGTCAGCTGGCAGCCAAGGGCAGAGGCCTTGGCAGACTGATCCCCTGACTGGCTGTTGGGACATGGGAAATCATCTCTCTGGTGGGGACAGAGCCTGAATTAGTGCAGCTAGATATAGTCGGGCTCAGCTCAACACACGGTCCAGGTTCTGGAACCAAGTCACCTGGAGAGAGGCTGGACTCTGTTCCAATCTGGAGTTGCCTTTGGTGAAAGGTGGCGATCTGAGGTGGGTAACCTTGTTTCCCCTCAGCTCACTGCCTGTACATTAGAGTTTTCACTGTTGAAGGATATTCCAACTGTTGACTGTTGTCTTATTGAAGAGACTTCAGTGCACATGTGGGCAACCACAGTGAGACCTGGAGGGGCGTGATTGGGAGGAACAGCCTGCCTGATCTGAACCTGACTGGTGTTTTGTTATTGGACTTCTGTGCAAACCAGAGAAGTCCAATACAGCCCTAGCCCAGATAAGTGGAAGAAAATGGATGGATGGAAACAAAGAGAAAGAATATGATACTGCCACTTTTACAGTGTACACAACAAATTCAAAGATGAGCAAATTAGCAGATGATGAGCCTGCCTGATCCAACCTGACTGTTTGTTATTGGACTTCTGTGCAAACCAGAGAAGTCCAATACAGCCCTAGCCCAGATAAGTGGAAGAAAATGGATGGATGGAAACAAAGAGAAGAGATTAATACTGCCACTTTTACAGTGTACACAACAAATTCAAAGATGAGCAAATTAGCAGATGATGACAGATGAAATGGACCTTTCACACACTCTGTGCTTTATTTACACTATTTACAACTTTACACAGTTCCAACAACTTGCCCTGCTGTGTTTGTCTGGATAGGTCTCAAGAGAAAATGGTGTTCTCATAGCTTATGTCGTGATGTGGCTGCTATGTGCTGCTGCAAGCATAAACCTGTCTGTTAGTAGCAGTCATTGAATTTGGCAACAATGAAGTGTGTGCAAATTTGCTGGGGGTCACTAACAATGAAACTCTTGTTGAAACTTGTACATGGAGATATGCCTGCAGCTAACAGCCTTCATAAGCAAATTACTGAATTACTGGATTTTGCATTGAACTATGCATGGTTTATCATTTATACTCTCCCAGTGTTGTATAATTGTCATGACTGGTGCTGGTGTGTGTGTGTTTGTGGGTTTTTTTACCTGGGTTTGTGAGGGTTGGGCCTGGGACCTATTCCAGGAAGCATGTTGAACAAACATACTCTGAGTTGACCAACTCTGGGATTGGTAACTCTGAGTTTCCCTTTCCAGAACAGCTGATCAGAGTTAGTTCAGTCTCTGAGTATGTTCACCCTGAGTTAGCACATGTATGAGTAAGGAAAGAAAGCCATCCTCAATGAAGCGCCAACACCAGGGTTCATAGTGGCAATGGGTAAATAAAGAGCTGAGCCTCCATTTTAATCCGATTGATGGAGGATCGCGTCGGTGTGGAGCATGACAAGTCACTTTAATCAGCTTGACCCACTCCGTCATCATCACAGACAGAATAAAAGTTTGTTATAAAATATATAATTTCTTTTATAGTATTTGCTGTCATCATTTACACAACTTGAGCAGAGATGTTTCAATGAGGTATTGTTAAAGGGCAGAGTTCGGTCATAATTTCATATTTAGCTGGGAACATCCAGAGCAGATCCATTATGAATGGATCTGGACTGGATGAGCTGGGAAATGACTGGAGCCTGAACTGGATCTGGACCCTATCCAGCCTAAATCAGTGATCCTCTTGCTGTTCAGGTGGACTCAGACATGATTTGCAGATCCATTATAGAGCCTATGATCACGAATTTAGGTAATTTTCAGTGGAAAATATGTTGAGATTCCTACTCTGAATTTCAGACATTATAATTTCCAAAATGTTGACATCATTTAAGTCACTTTAAATCCATTTAGTTCAGTTTTCAAGTCTTAAGATCAATTCAGCCTCATCTTTAATCAAACATTCACATCATCTCCAGGGTCCAGACATTTTTCCATCTAAAGTGTGTTCTGTGTGTAAAGCTTCATACAGATAAGTGTGATGTAACAGTAACAATTAAATTGTCTGCATCCCCTTGTTACTTGTCGCATGCTCGTCATTGTTGCCAGCTGAACCTATGTCCTTGTTCTCGTTTATGCCCTTGTTCAGGTTTCAAGTTCAAGTGTCTAGTTTCTATTTTCATTAATTAATAGTTTTGTGCTGTTGTGTCCAGCCCTGCTTTATGTACTACTCTCGTTGATAAAGCTTAAGTTTAAATTTAGCTCTCACCTCTGAGTCCTGCACTGGGGTCCACTGCCTTGCGTGCCACAACAGTACATGACAGGACTGACACACACACACACGATGGACTGACATGCACACACGACGGACTCTGATACACCAACATGCATACATTATAGACTTACACATATACACACACATTCATCTTGGACTCTGACGCACACACACATGCATACATACAAACATACAAATACATGATGTACTCTTGACAGAACTTTTTAGAACTTTTTCTGTATTCATTGTAGTGTATAGTTTTTTTATTTATTGCACTGTGTGTCTGCACTGTGTACTGTATCTGTCTTGCCTTTTGGATGAACCCTGGATGAACATTGTTTAATTTTAATATGTATTTCTATATATATATGAAATGACAATAAAACCTCAACTCAGAAGTGATTGAATTGAACTGTTGGGTGTGATCTGCACTTGAGTCCTCTCCTTTTCTCTGGTTGCCTCTACCCCTGGGTCTTTGGAATCGCTTTTTGTCAGGCCCTTCACCCAGGACCTTGAGAGACCGTAACAGGGCCCCGGACAACATAGCTCCTTTTGTATCTTTTCTTTTTTTGTAAAGAAATAGCAAAGTGAGCTGAGTCGTCAATGCGTGTCTAATTCATCTGTTCTGGTGCCAACCCTGCCCTACTCCACAGACCAACAGGATCCATATTCTCATGTTTTCGCTTCTCACATTGCTATTTCAAACTTCCATATTTTATTATTACATAAATCATCTCTCATGACTATGTTGTCATCTAATTCAAAAGAGCTAAAATTCCAGTGAGAGTTTACACTCCCTTTCACTTTAAGTGTTGCTCACTGGATTAACAAGGACCAACTGAACCAAGTACAGGAGTAACATCCCCCCGCTATTTTCACTCTGATTTTACAGCTCTAAATAATCACAGTTATAACTGTTATAGAAGTCACACTTAATATAAACTAATACAGTTCACTGATGAAGGGCACAATGATGGTTTTTGGTTCAGATAACAGAAACATCATCAGCTCCCATCTTAAATGATATGAAATTCTTGATGTTTATTATTTTTCTTATTTGATTGAATTTTATCGACAATAGTTTTACTTTATGTTAAACCACAGTCTAATAAGAGCAATATTTGTATTTACTAGTTTATTTATTTATTGCATTTGAGTAATGGAACAACAGGTCAGCACTGCCCTCCTTGTACCAGCTGAGCATTCATTACACAAACTGACAAACTGTCTACAATGAGGCTGCAATCAGCTGCAGCTCTTTGTGTGACTGAAACTGTAACATGTTTTGTAGACCATGTAATCCATCCTGTGCTGTGACCATTGTGACATTTGTAAAATGCAGCTGACACAACAATCATGACATACTTGATACTGATAATTTGAAGGCTTCACTCCACTCTGTTGAAGAATAGGAGTCATCTCTGCGGCGACTCTTACACCTGTAGTCTCCACTGCTGGATGCAGAAACTTTGAATATCCAGGAATTATTGTGTGTCCACTGTGTGGTTTGATTGGGTCCTCTCCATCCATACTCCCACTCTGCAACTTCATTTTCCTGAGACAATACTAAACTGAACCAGTAGACACAGC
>JAMQGT020004592.1:0-15199 GCA_024447675.2 Pterophyllum scalare
TAAGCAGAAGTGTCGTTATGAAACCATTTACTGGGCACTGGCTGTGACGCATGCGATGCAATTTAATTACTGATCAAAATAGCTGTTCTGTAAGATAAAGCGCAGACTTGTGGCTGCAAAGGGTCATGTTTTGCACAAATGCACCGGTTTGGCGCAGGTTTCTTTTGTTAGGGTTGTTCACAGGATGTCACACGTTGACACACTTTCTTAAGTGCAGTTCTTGGACAAAGCTCTGTTCTCTCATGTGCAAAAGGGCAAATGATTTGGCGTGCATCAAGTGCTTATAGCGAGTGTGTGTCCTGAAGGTTTGAAATCTGTGATAAGACTGTGTGTGTGTGTGCGCGGTTCCTTGAGAAAGCCAGAGTTCACTCTCTGCATACCCTGCAGGCTAATTGTCTGTATTTGTCTGTGTGCAGCACTTCAATTGCACAAATCAGACTGCAAAACATTCACAGCTTTATTGTTCAGTGGTCATGTAAGTGTGTTAACTTTTGGACTTTTTAAACATGCTGAACATACATTTGGTCTCATATCTATTCAGGTTCTTGAAAGTTCAGAAAGCAATTACCAGACCTAATGGGGAGAAACTTTGTATTTCACATACAGCTAAGAATGTGTTATGTAATTTAATTCTTGCAGGTTTTAAAGAGCCACTGTGTTATCAGTGCTGTGTGTGAACTCTGTGAGTGTGAACACATGGAAACACAAGCCAGAGGCCCAGACCTAGGGCACAGGATAGAGGGATTACGCTCCGAGAGTATGTGTGTGTCTGTGAGAGGAAATGACAATTCCACCAGATGGTGAGCTGCATACCTCAGTGTCAGAGTCCCCATCTTGCTGCGTACTGACAGATTCCTGAGAGACACGAGGCTCTGTAGTGAGACACTCACATGCTTGCAGGCACGTGCATGAAGGTGTGTGGATCTCCTGTGAGTAAATAAATGGAGTGAAGAAGCTTAAAACATAATATTGTCTTACACTATTAAACCTATTATTTATACATATTGATGTTCCATCCACTGTGTACAGTTCTTGATCACTGAGAGAAGTTTTTAAAAAAAAAAAAGAAAAAAAAGAAAAAAGAAAAAGAAACAGGATTTGCATGTGCTCCCAGTATCAACACTGATGCTAATTAAAGTACTTATCAGGTCATGTGCGGACCTGATTGGGTTACCAGCACTCTGCAGGAGCAGAGCTAAACCAGCTGTTTAGACTGTGTGTGTGAGTGTATGGAGACATGTTTGAGCGTGGAGACTGTTCAGGGGGTTCTCCGTGTTACTGAATGTGACTCTGTATTTGTTTTGGAATAGTATCACGTTTCGGATCTGGTGAAGCAGATCAGCGTGTGTGACGCTGTCCTGAAGGCCTGTCTCTCGTCTTGGCAGGACTCCTTCCACATTAATAATATGGCAAAGTGTGGGGCCGAAGGTGAACTACCTCAGAGGCGCCTGGGCATAAAGGAACAGCAAAATGGAGGGCTGACAGGTAAAGCCAAAAATAAACCCCATGCTTAATGTCACTTTGATTATTAGTGGAGCAGTGATAAAATTGTTTTCCTGTGTTCGTATGTTTGTTTATCTTTGTTCTTGTAAAAGACTCAGAGCTCCCTGTGGATGATAGGAAGCAGAGGGACAGGGAAGAGCGTGAAGCCCTGGTTTTATGGAAGAAACCTCTGCTCACACTTCAATACTTCACTCTGGAGCTGCTGATCACCCTTAAAGGATGGATCTGCAGGTGAGTGTAGAGGAGGGGTGTGTGGCTCTCCCAAAATTACTGCACTGTTTCTGCAGTGGTACTTCTTCTGTTTCTGACTTGTGGCATCATGAATGATTCATATTCATGTTTGTGCTATTTAGGGATAATGTTAAAATGGGTCATGTGTTAATTAGTAGACTTTTTGTGACAGTACACATTGAATTAGTTGGATATAATGCACAAGCTGTTTCAATATACACTGCATTGCCAAAAGTATGCATTCAGCCATCCAAATAATTGAATTCAGGGTTTCCAGTCACTTCCATGGCCACAGGTGTATAAACCAAGCACCTAGGCATGCAGACTGCTTCTGCAAACATTAGTGAAAGAACGGGTCGCTCTCAGGAGCTCAGTGAATTCCAGGGTGGTACCGTGATAGGAGGACACCTGTGCAACAAGTCCAGTTATGAAATTTCCTCACTACTAAATATTCCACAGTCAGCTGTTAGTGGGATTATAACAAAGTGGAAGTGATTGGGGATGACAGCAGCTTAGCCATGAAGTGGTGGGGCACAAAAAATCACAGAGTGGGGTCAGCGGATGCACAGAAGTCATCAACTTTCTGCTGAGCCAATCACTACAGACCTCCAAACTTCATGTGGCCTTCAGATCAGCTCAAGAACAGTGAATAGAGAGCTTCATGGAATGGGTTTCCATCACCAAGCACAATGCAAAGCGCTGATGCAGTGGTGTAAAGCACGCCACCACTGGAACGGTACTTGTCTGACTGCATTGTGCCAAGTGTAAAGTTTGGTGGGGGGGTTATGGTATGGGGGTGTTTTTCAGGAGTTGGGCTTGGCCCCTTAATTCCAGTGTAAGGAACTCTTAATGCTTCAGCATACCAAGACATTTGGGACAATTTGATGCTCCCAACTTTGTGGGAACAGTTTGGGGATGGCCCCTTCCTGTTCCAACATGACTGCACACCAGTGCACAAAGCAGGTCCATAAAGACATGGATGAATGAGTTTGGTGTGGAAGAACTTTACTGGCCTGCACAGAGTCCTGACCTCAACCTGATAGAACACCTTTGGGATGAGTTAGAGCGGAGACTGTGAGCCAGGCCTTCTCATCCAACATCAGAGTCTGACCTCACAAATGTGCTTCTGGAAGAACGGTCAAAAATTCCCATAAACACTCCTAAACCTGTGGAAAGCCTTCCCAGAAGAGTTGAAGCTGTTATAGCTGCAAAGGGTGGGCCGACATCATATTAAACCCCATGGATCACGAACGGGATGTTACTCAAGTTCATACGTATGTGAAAGCAGACGAGCGAAAACTTTTGGCAGTATAATGTAGGGTCTATGCATCTGCTCAAGCTGTAAATCGCTAATGAAAGATGACGCTAAAGCCTGAAACATTTATGTCCTGTGTGTTTGGTCATGCTGCCCTATAAACTTTAATACCTGTTTCACTGAGAAAGCAGCATGCAGATTTATAGCAGTTAAGGAGTATTTCTGTCAGTTTTATTTACAGTGGTAGCTGCTGCTTTCATTCCCCTGCAAAAAGAGGAACAGGTAGCACTGTGTACTCTCACTTACCCAAAAAGGGTATAAACACCACCAGATAAGAGGTAACCTTGGTTGTCTCAGTACTATCAACCATAGTTTTGTCTTCAGTCAGAAGTCTTTAATGCAGCACAATAGAAACATCACATGATCTGTGTCGCTTTTTCACTTAGTACTCCTCTTCCTTTTTACCGATAAGGTATTTCCGCCACACAGGCTGGTATGATCTCACCCACAAAGCAACAGGATCAGATCAGATTACATCAGATTTTGTCTTGATGGTAAATTCCCTGCACTGTAAAGCATGTCTTTTGTACACCTAATAACACAAGGAGCCCAGAAGAAGGTCAGAGAGTACTCTCAGGGGGGGCCTTTGTGGTTAAGCGTGTCAGGACAACGTGTTTATTTTCTAAAACTACAAGAGGATGTGGTGAGCCGCAAGCACCACGAGCAGTGTTCTGACTAAGAGACGCTGCTATTCACCAGCACACATGCAAACACATTAAGGCTTTAGTCTGCTCGCATGCAGAGAAGTTTACCCTGGATGTTGTTAAAAGTGGTTTGTAATTTACAACAAGTCCTCGAGGCAACATACTGTCCTGTCTTGTGGCCATGCACTTGTTCTTAATGCATAAATGGCTTGTGCAACAATGGGAGGATTGGGATAGGGGTTTGTGAGGGGCTGGGATTTTGTAAGAAATCATTAGGGTAAAATATGGAAATGAATGGACTGGAAATTCTGGTTTTAATAATAAAACATTTGTGGCAGTTTTTTTTCTACTCTCGTATGATTTCAAAGGAAGTGGATATCCTTAATATTGTCATCTCACACATAAATCCCACCCACCTGCCGTATAAACCTTCTGTTTATGAGGGACAGCCAATCAGAACAAAGCTGGGACCGAGATAGGTCAGTGAATGAACAGAGGCGCTGCAATCAAGGTAAATTTTAAATCATCCAAAGCTACTCTAGTGCAGTCCGAGAACAAAACTCGGAACCTGAAAATTAAAACTGTTCTTGTGCACACTGCACATTTGGAATATTTTGGCTATATTAGTACAGACTAACCTAAGTATTGGTTTTGAATATGCTGTCTTTTTGCACCTTTGTGAGCCTTCATCTGCCTCAGTAAAGTGTAAAACCTAGAAAACTTTCATGCACGCCAGTGCCTGAAATAAGTGAATGACGGCAGCAGCAGGTAGAGACTGTTTGCTTCACTAGGGGTTAATTTATTCCTATTCAGGGAGATATTTCCGCTTTAATGAACCCTAATTATTTGCCCCTGGGACCGATTAGGGGCTTATGTTCACTCCGAAAATGTCTCCTCCAGTAAGTAAATCTATAAGAGAAAGAGAAAGTAAAAGAAAATGCTTGCATACAGACTGTTATTTAACAGCTGTACAACCTTTTCTGCACCTCTAGGAGGCATTGGCCAGTGTTAGCCCACATACACAACCGCTAAACAAGGTTAGCTTAATATCGAACATCTGCTAATGGCAACCTAACCTAACTTAGCAACTAGAAGACCCTGCGTGTGTCTTTAACTGTGTGATTTTTTAAAAAAAATAAACATATAATTTTAACATTTAAGATAACCATGTCAACAATAGTCTTGTTGAACGGCTGACATCGCCAGTCCACAGTAAAGCACCAGATGGTTAGTGTACCTGACTGGGAACAACTGTGCAATAAAATGCTATCTCACACAGCAGCTGCTTCACCGTGAATGTTTTTAAAGCCTATAAATATCAGTCTTTGCTGCTGTCATGAGAAAGTTGGTACTTTTACTTCGGGTTTATTCAGGCTTGTATAATATAAAAGTGTCTCTAATATTTTGTCCCCTCCATACATGTTAATGGGGTGAAAGTAAAAGCATGTTACCCATCTGGAAAAGTGCCTCTCCTGTCGATGGAGACCTGCAGTGAGTTGATGAGCTTCCAACAGATGTCTGTCTTGTCCAGAGTTGAAATCCTTTTCTTTCACTAACACCTCTTCATTCATGCTTTGACTAATAATTCCTCATCGTTTTGCCTCTGCCCTCATACTTTATCACTCCTACTAAACATTATCTTTTTGCTGTTTTCCACTAACTTCTGCCCCCTCTCACTTCAGTGTCTACCTTCATTCACCCCTCCTTCACCCAGGCTCTGGCAGCAAAGACAGACAGTGTTTGGCCTGATGATCCTGCTTATCCTCCTCTCCATTGCCTACCGTATTGAAGGAGCACACCAGAAGGTGACTAAAACTGTACCTATATTGCATTTCTTAGCATATAATCAGCATTCGTATGTATAAAGGTGTGGGTCTTCGAGGGGGTTATTAATGTACCTGTACCTGTGGCAATCACTTATCTGATAATCATGCAGGTGCAGGTTATAGTCCTCCACTTTTTTTTACCACAGCAACACTAATTGTAATGTGTATATTTGGTGCAGGATTCATTCAAGTCAGCCGTAGCAAGTGCTTTATAAGCGTCGTCCATGGTTTCATCTGACTGCAGTATGCCCAGTGTTATTGTCTGTCAAGAGCTGATACATGCATTATATATCAGCATGAACAAATGTGCTTAGTTTTACCTGGCTCAGAATACAGCGCACTGTGCTTTAAATTCACCAGAGGCCTTTCACAGTTTTGCAGTTTTTTGTGGATTTTGAAACCCACTGGCACAAAAAATGCCGTGGTATATACAGTCCTTGGAGTTGTGTAATCACTTCTCAGTAACTGCACGTAGCAATCTCTCATGGCTGGCACTGCGTTTCCCAGCATTCTGCCAGTAAAGTGAGAGTGAGTATGTGATGTTTTTGTTTTCCTGGGTTTCCTGGGAAATGGAGTTATTAGTCAGAGCCCCCACCCCACCTCCTCCCCACTCCTAAATTCCCTCCCCTCTTCCCGTAATCTACACACTCCTTGTTTCCTCCTGAAAACAACCTGCCTTGGCTTGAAAGGAGGAGGTGTAAGCGGTGTGATAGGTGGAGTGATAGTGGTGGATGAACAGGAGGGAAAGAAAGAGAAAGAGATCTTGGCTTGCTTTTCTTTACATGTTGTGTAAGAGCTGGCTGCCACCAAAAAGAATAATGGAGCTCTGTGCTGAGCACTCCTACCCTACAGCTCTGTCCTTTAAACTCAATAACAACCTCTGTCTCTAAAGGTTTCTCCCTCACTTTCTTCCTCTCCCTCTCTATTTCTACCACTCACTTGCCCTCTCCCAGCCTTTAGAGTACCCTCTGTTTCACACACTTTTGCACTTACCTTCTCTCACTCTTTCTCTGTCCCTTCCTTGCTCACACTGTGCACACTCCCCCTCCCTCCCCTTCCCCTTTTCTTGTTTTCTTCACACTCTGTGCATGTGTCTCTGCCATGTGGTTGACCGTCCCTCTCTCTGGCCTCTGCAGTATGTGTGCTACATGGAGAAGAAGACGCTGTGGTGTGCCTACTGGCTCGGTCTGGGCATCCTCTCCTCTGTGGGTCTTGGCACCGGTTTGCACACTTTCCTCCTTTATCTGGTAAGACGGCATTTTGTGTGAGTCCTCACTCTTTCACGCTGCAGTTATTCACTTGTCTGTGCATGTCTGTGACAGAGCTCAAACGCGATGGGTGATGGTGGTGTTGTGACGCAGGTCTCAAAAAGCTGGTTTGATGCTGCTGTTAAGTTGCTGCTCTTAATAAAAGCATTGATCAAAGATTTTGGAGGCTTCCCCCGTGCATTTGCACACACATGTGTGAGTGTGTTAGTATGGGTTTGCATTTCAGAGTGAATAGGCGCTCTGGTAGCGGCACTGTTTTGACAGGCAGTCCAGGAACAATCGCACTCAGTGACCCCTCTGACTGGGTGCACATGAGGATAAAAACACTCTCCCTCCCCCTATCTGAGTTCTTTCTCTTTCCTTTCTCCCCACTTTCCTGCTCCCTACTGTGTCGCTCACTCTCACTTTCTCTGACACTCCCTCCTCTTACTTTCCTTTTTGTGCCTCTCCTTGCCATACGTTTTTCTCCCCCTTCATTTTTTTTTTTTTTTGCCCAGTTCTCTTCACATCCCTGTTTTGTTTTTGTTTTGTTTTTTTTACCCTAGTCTAGGGCATGGAGGGTTTTCGCGACTCTAGTGCTGATCAGAGCGAGGTCCCAAAACATCTGCTTGTTTGACTGCCCTGAGTCCATCTGTCACCGGGGAGTCCACTCTCACACTCTTGCGCCCTGACCCAGTGGAGCTGAACTGGAAACTTTGAAGTGCATGTCCTCTATTCTGCTGTTTTTAAAAGCCAAACTCTGGCGCTCCAAAATGTAACATGAGAGGCTCACTTTCCCAGCTCAAGTTCCTTGCAAGCTTTTTAAAGTAGGATGTCGCCATCTAGTGAGCGCGGCCGCTGCTGCAGGTTGTGGTGTCACTGGGTTCATGACAGAACCTGATGATCCTTGCTGGAACTGCTCTTGTGCATTTTTATAGAGATTGACTCATATTGTTGTTCAAGGGCCGATACTAGAGCAGATATTTTGGTTCTGTGAATCTTGTGATTTCTTTTTAAATATGGAATTTCAAATAAAAACGCTCTGAACAAAAGCGCATGGAGTGTTTCTCAGCAAATGGGCTCACTGGAGGATGGAAATGCTTCTGAAATTATACACACTGACAAACCTGAAGCCTCTGATATCACTCCAAGACATCTACAGTGAAAAGAATTGTGGTCAGGCAAGAATAATAAAACATACAAAGAGCATTTGCCAAAGGATTACTTTGAAGGTAATTGGCTCATATCCAAATTTTAATTGGTATTGAGTTATTACTCTAACCATGTTTGAGCATGTATGTGCTTCCTCTCTGTGAGCCTAAACCATAAGTAAAAAGCACAAAACTTCTAATTATACATCAGCTTTTCTGTAGAAACACTGCTAAATGAGCCGTGTAGGCTCCTATGTGATTTTCTAGATCTCTGGGTCCTGAAAAAAATGTTTTTGACAAGTGGTAAGTGAACACTGGCGAAATCTAGTAGGCATGTTGTTCTGTTTTTAGGAACTGGGTCTGGGTCAGTGATTATAACTGGGTCAAGTGCAGAGCACTTGCTAAGATGTCTCCACAAACTTGTAAGTCCAACACATGCGGCCTGACCTTTCTGGGCTTATAGTTTCCATCCTGTCCAGAAGACCTAATGATGAGTTACAGATGAGAGACTGAACATTCGGGACATTTGGGAAACATTTGGGAAAGACGCCACCACTTTGTAAGTGGCATACAAGTTCACTCTGCGAGGAGCTGATAGACATGAGAGCAAAATCAGTGATTTTATAAACTGATATTGACAACAGCTTATATTTAAAGAAAATATATGACTTGCTCTTCTTACTCTTCTGAGATGGTAGACTGATGCTTACATTTTGGACTCTTTCTGAAAATGATGGTATCCTGGATGATATCAGCTTGAGGTTAAGGAATGATAGATATTTTTAGATATTTTTCTGACGTTTTATAGATTAAAACGATTAAGTTATCAAATCATTGTTATCGTAATCCTTATTTGCAGGCAGCACTACCTGAGAGCTAAGATTACTTTAGTGCTGACTTGAAATTTGAATCTAAACATTATAATTCAGTTGGGTTTTTTTTTTGCACAAATGAGAATTTTTCTTGTCCATTTGTATCCCGTGACCGAGATACGAATGGACAAGAATTGCTGTTTAATCTGAGTGTCACTTAAATTCGCTGAGTTAGAAACAAACTGAGCCCCCGGTTTTGAGTTTGTGTTTATTGAGTGTCAGTAGAGGGTGCAAGTGGCCTTAAGATGTCAATAAGGCAACAAAAATCAAATCAATGCAGAGTAGCACTGCATATGTTTTGTTGTACACCGTATTATTAACAGTGTGCAACAGTTCTATTCACATAGTCACAGAAACGGTCCTGCTGAAAATGAATGTGGTCTCTTTCTGAAAAAACAGATGTGACACTTGATTTATTGATTTACATAACACATGTTTAACACTGTACTCCATGTATCAGCTGCCCCCAGTGAAAAATCAAATGACTGCACGTAGTGACCCATAAACTGTAAGAAGTGCATTATATAGCAGCTTTTAATGTTCATCTAAATGCATAGAAAGGTGTGAATCCTTGCAGGCTTGAATACCACGGAGGTCCCCTGCAGGGCTGTTTTCACATGACGTTACACATGTTTGTGGTTTTACGTAGCTTTTCCACCCTTTACCAGCACCCCCCCCCTCCCAGTTCTTACATTTCTTACATCCCTTACAGTAAATGTGTAGTTACATTTTTTTTAAATCAGCCACAGTGTTGATTTAATTGACCCAGGCACTCTGAGAGGCAAGGTTTGTGCTGATACAGCAGTCGAATACTGCTAATAGATTAGTTGGAAATAATTACACACACACACACACACATCATGTATTATCAGGACACTTGCTTAGTAATTGGCGGGAAGCAGTAAACATTATGAGAACACTGCAGAGGCTCCAGCAGGGGGGATACTGAGCCAGTAGCGTGCAAACCATCCCAGTCAATGAAAGCAGAGCAGAAGTGGCAGCTCTTCTGTTCTCTGACATGGGCAATTGCTACCCTGTGTCCCCCTTCTGTGTTTGCATCCTGCTGAGACTGCGGGAGATCATTGTACATGGTTCAGCACTGGTTAATGAAGAAAGATAAAAAGCCGCAACTCAGGCGTAGAAAGGGGGGGGCACACTTGGCACATCATCAAGTGTACTTTATCCAGCTGCTCTGAGAAAAGAGGTCGTGGGTGGGTGCTTACAATACAGACTATGAAAACAATAAAATCATGCAGGAACACTGGAGAGATCTCATTTCGGCAGGAGCTGCGTAGGTGTTACAAAAAATGCACGTGTGCGCACACTCTTAAGTCCTGCACCTGTGCACACCGGTTTGATTGCGGAGATCAAAATGATTGTGACGATCACAATTATGAGCGGGACGAGCTTTCATCCCCGCTGACTTCTTTTAAAGTGTGTTTTCTAGTGGCAGCGAGTGTCACTGCTCTGCGCATTTTAACTGAGAAGGGGTTAGCAATGAATGTGACTCCTGAAAGCTTGGTAATGCTGTAAATATTTTAGAAGAGAGCTCATCTGAGTCATCCACCATTAAATTACTTTCAGTAATGACTGTTGCCATTAAGTCGTTATGGGCAGCATGAAAATTGTTGCGCTCGATGCTAAATCAACAGAAACAATGAATTAAAGTCATTGTAATTGAAGCTGCGCACATTGCTGTTTACATAATAGAAACTGGGGTAGTCTTTTTTCCTTCTGTCTTTACTTTGAGTGGATTTATAACTGAGAGGGGAACTGGTCTTTGCAGTTACTGGGATAAATGGGTTAACAAAAAAACTAACCATGTTTGTATATATAACTTATCATTTGTCTTTCAAAAAAAAAAATCAAAAATAAACCAGTGGCTCATCTAAATAAATGAACATTCTGTTGTTTTCTATATTCAGTTTCTTTTAGGACTGCTAAATTATAGGTTGCACAGGAGGTTTGTGTAGAATATACAGATTTTCCCCAGCAACCCCACCTAAAATTAAGTTTTGGCTGTGGGCAATTACCAGGAGCACGGCTTTAATTAGTGCCAACTATCACTAAGCGCTGAGCAGGTCGGTGAATGCGGCTTCCACACGCTGTCCCCGAATTGTTGCTGCTGTCACTCTTCACACAGTGCTGCTCGGGTCCTTAGTTTTCTGAATCAGCTGCTATTGTATAGTTAAGTGCTGTCCACTAATTCAGGCTTACAAACCCATCTCCTGTAACGGACCCTATAACTGGGACGGGTGTTTTTGGGATGTCCTGCCTCTCACTCACCTGGTCATTGTGTGGCTTGCAGAGTGATGAGCTTTTGACTCAAACAATAGGGCGCTTTCACATTCACATAGACAGAAACCCGGTTGCTTTGTGTGAGTTGTGATTCACACTGCTTGCTATTGTGACCTAGTCTAAATTTTCCACTACTTTTTTTTTTTTTAACGCGTGTGTGTGATTTGTTGTGTCACTTCACGAGAGTTCAGAAGCTGTTTCTGAACTGATAGGCCGACAAGCGATTACCACAGGTGGCTCTTCAGAATGCTGTGGCTGTATTCTAATCGGTATGGTAGATAAACCCTGACATGAAACTAACCCAGAAGCTATTTGCCTTTTCTGTGCATGCTCAAACATGACCCAGCATAGTCATTTCTCTGTTCACCAAAGTCACGACTGATACCTTTGCATGCATATTAACCAGAACACGCGTGACACATCAGGATCAAGTTCAGTAGTTCTTTGAAATGGTCCCGTTGACTCACCGTTGGCCTGCGGTAATGGATCTTGCTTTAATTTCGACACCTCTTAAATTCAGTTTAAATCCATGAATTTTTAACTACATCTTGATAGCGTGTCAGAACTTTATCACATGGTTCTGATGCTCTCACTGCTGGAGCGGCAGCATTACTTAGAAACGTTGGTTGGGGCTTTTACACTGGTTAGATGTCACGCTGTGACAGAAGTTACCTAAGCAGGGGTATAAATGCAAACAAGACTTTAAATTCCTTTGGCAAAAATGGGGAAAAGCAAGCAGCACAATTGATTTCATTCATGACTTTTAGGTAATTTATTTTTTTCGTTAGTTCAGAGACATGGACATGCCCAAATATCTTGTGACTTACTAATCTTCAGCAAACTTTTTCAAAAATGAATACCAGAGAGATGTGTAAATGGGAGCTTTGTGTGTGTGTGTGTGTGTGTGTGTGTGGAGGGGGTATTTCTAATGGCTTCTTAGTCTTAACTGTCACACCTCAGCTATCCAAAGCATGCATCTCTCTGTGTCTTAGAGGCCCCAGGAGTCCTGGTAATACTAAGTACAACAACCATTTGTTCTGAAAGACATGCACCCACACACAGGCCACAGGAAGCAAATCCTGGGCCAAAGTGGGCTTAGTGTGTAGCCAGTCTGGAATGGCACCAACAAACCCCAGAACAAGCCAAACCTGACCAGACCAAACCAGAGCGCTGCTGGCAGACTGTGGTTGTTGAGCTTTTTTTCAAGCATAGTTTTGTTATGAAATTCTTTCATAAAGGTCACTCAGTGCCTTTCAGTTACCCTCAGGAGGATCTGTGGGGCCGTCACTGCATCATCCAGATAGGGACTTTCTTTGGGTGCCAACATCTTGCTTTCCTGTGGTGGTGATATTTGAAAAAACTGAAAAAGCAGGAATGTTAGCACTTCGGGCTTTATTTGTGCACGGGAATGAAAGCTGCATTAGCTTAAGTCACTTTTTATTTGATACATTTTAATGTTTGTTTTTTTAATTGCGGTTAGCAAATGAGCAAATGATGATTTAAAATCTCGATTTCCCCGCTAATAATGACGTTCATATAAGATAGGTTTATTCAAAACCTTTACAAGCTGGGAACAATTTAGCATTATATGCTGAGCTTTGTTACTTTAGCTAATATTTTAGTTTCATCAAAATACTTACTATACATTTCATGTTCTGATGATCACATTTTAAATTCTCTTTTTGTGATGATGAACAACAAAAGTGAAATTGAAGTTTAAGATTAAAGAACAGATAAGCTTCTTGTGATTGTTCAGCACATAAATGTATCCACTGTGCATTATAATGTGAGTATAAGTTAACTGACTACTTCAGCGTGATGTAATTTTAAGTGCAGAAGCAAAAATTCATGCAGTTATTTTTTAGCTCACTCAGGCTCGTCTTTCACTGACACATCTTAGAGGAAAGGGGATTGGAAACTCATTCAACCGTATAC
Source organism: Pterophyllum scalare (assembly GCA_024447675.2). Lineage (NCBI taxonomy): Eukaryota > Metazoa > Chordata > Actinopteri > Cichliformes > Cichlidae > Pterophyllum > Pterophyllum scalare. Next base: position 13,023 of record JAMQGT020004592.1, read on the forward strand.
GATTTAAAGCAAACAAATATAGCTGTAAGAGTATGTTACAACTATGCTAGCCTGTGGTACATGTACAGTTTGGTTATTTAATTTACTACTTCATGTTCCGAATTAGTGCACTTACTATAAATTCGGTCTAAAATCATTTGAATTGATTGTGTGTGTATATGTGTGTGTGTGTATGTATTTGCCACCCATTACTAAACACCCATTTCCCTCCTCTGTCTCTCTTTTCCATCACTGGCCTCTTTCCAGGGCTCTCTTGCCTCCCTCAGAGATCCTGACCAGGGCTTCTTCATAACGAACTAACCTCTAATGTTTGTCCTCCACTGCCTCCAGCAGTCTCCCACTGTAAGAAGTGTTGAGCAGGTTATGCTAGCTGGACCGTGTCTAATGTGCTTAAATGGCCCTTAACAACCACAGTGACCTGTTAATGACTGGACTATCGTGTGATCGTAGTCACAGAGAACTGCTCAGTTTACGGTCACCCATTTAATGTCTTGTTTGGGCTACGAAAGCATCTACATTTGCCACTATAAACTAACAGGAGGAGTCCACGCTGTGACTGGTGGTTGGGACAATTTGGCAGTTTGTAAAGAAATCAAATAAAATGGAAAAAGAAAGAATCTTATAGTAGGTACTGTAATTTCAATATCTGCTCAGTATTAAAATTAAGTTAGTGAGAAAAAAGGGAAAAAAATAATAAAAATAACCAAAAAATTTGTGTATTCTATTTATATATAATCTGCAGATTATGTGCACGTAGTTGTCATAGTTACACTCCAACCATAGACTGTATATAAAAGATGGATGCAGCCAATTCAGTATCAGCCATTGTTTTCTGGATACTGCATATTGAAGCCTCCTCTTCAGCTTCATGGCCATCATGATTCTTAATTTTTTGAAGCCTGAAATGATCACAAGTTATTAGCCACCAGTAGCGAGCCGGTCAGCATGCCACTTCTCTAAACTGCACAGGTGGAACCATCAGTTGGAGGCAACTGTTTTGTTTTTATCTCTAGGGCAGGAAATACATTATTTACACTTAACATAAGAAAAGAGTCAGTATAGGCAAATTGAATGATTCACCACAGTTACTGTACACAATGCACTTTTGGTCTCAGGAGGGCTTTGGTTTCCAAACAGACTTACATTTTGATGTTGATGTTTTTGTCCCATTAGCAAAAACATGACTTTTGCCATTTCCACAAACATTTTACACTAAGCTGAGTTTTTTTCAAAAAAACAAAAAGCATCATGCTACTCTTAAAAAAAAATCATAACCCACCACTTTAGATCTGCTTAGAATTACAGGGGTAGCATTTAAATTACAGGCAGATCAGCAAGTTTGCTGAAAGACAGGTAAATGTGTATTTGTCACTGGGGTAGGGGGTAAAAAAAGTGGTTTACATACCGACTCAGGGTGGGATTCTTTTGAAGTTAGATTTTAAATATCTCACACTAATATATTTTATTTTGTTTGACATTAGCTCTCTGTTTTGACCGTGTGCTCCCACTGATTTGCTCTGCTCTATATTTATGATATTGTTAACGTGCATGCAGACACACACACACCCAGATCCAAACCGAGTGTGCGTGGATGTGCTCATACCCAGGAGTGGGGATCCCAGGCATTGGTTTCTGCACGTTACCACAGGAATGCCAGCAATGTTGTCTCCGGTATGGATCCCATTGTGTCAGAGAAAGGAACTTTTTCAGAACTGATGTGTGTTATAGTGGCTGCAAACATCTTTACCATTGGGAAGATGTCAAAAGAGACATAGCTAGGAGGTGGAATAGTTATTTAAGGAGACTTTGTTTAGAGTCAGCGGCATGAAAGAATGCTTATTTTTGCATTTTTTTCTGTCAACTACTATTCCTTCTTGAGAGATTAGATATATCTTTTATGCATGTTTGTTCATATGTGTCATCAAGTCAGAAGAAAAATGAGAACGTGAGCAGCCTGACAGTTGTGGGTTGGGCTGCAGATTAATATTGAATCACCTGGACGACATGAGAGGACTGGACTTTTGTGTAAGATGAGAAGCGGTGACACAGCAATGGACCGGGAGCGAGCGAGAACAAGTTCTCGTAGTCACGCAACGCACTCTGTTGGCAGGCCGTCTGTGTGTGTTTGGTAAACAAACATTACCCAAGATAGAGCGGGGAGGTGTGAACAAGAGGGA
>JAMQGT020004593.1:0-10916 GCA_024447675.2 Pterophyllum scalare
AAACATTTATTTTTGTCTTTGCAGATGTAGCTTTTGGGTCACAAAGTCTTAAATGAGATGTAATATCCCCAACATGAACTACTGATCTTATGTTACATAAATGCCTCTCAGTATAACCTTTCTGTCTATTTTCTGTCCAGTCCTGTCATTTTCTACCTGGAGACAACCTGTTCTGAGGCTGAGGCAAAGCGGCAGGTCAAATTTGTGTTTATGACAGCATTGTACGCTCCAGCACTGAACACAGTGGAGAAGAACAGCAAACAATGAGCCACAAGACATGACCTTCAGGGAGAAAAGTGTTGCTTCCCCCAAAAAGACTCAACTACAGACACACAAAGTCTGATTTGGAAGGGGCAAAGGGGCATCTTGTACATGCTGAGCTACAAATGGTGCTTTGTCAGAAGACTGCTGACAAAGACAACTGTGCCCTTCTGGTTTGAAACTGGAAGTAACCAAAGTATACAGCAAAACCAGTGGGACAATATTATAGGACAGCAAAAGGAAATTCATCATTTAATAGCAGGTTAAAGAAGTAGATTTTTAAGCATAGAGTAGTATATATAAAAGTACATAAATGGATCATTAATCAGTTCTACATTCATATAAAGACCTGTGGTTAAATGGTGTTATTGTTCAGTGTGTCACGTTCCTTCAAATTAACTCCCTTATTAATTAATTAACTTTAATATCCAAAATTGACAATTTTAAGTAAAAAAAAAAAAAAAAGCAAATGAATAATTATCCATCAGGCCTTTTTTTCTTCATCATTAACATGTATTTAACCTGTCAAGTGATAACTAAAGACACTGACAAATCATTACCCTGGTTCATCTGTATTAGTAGATCATGTTCTTATTCTTTTAGGATGACTGCCATTCAAGCAGACTTCTTTAAAACAGTAAGTTGAGAAAATATCAACAGCAAAGGGAAAAAACAGGCCAAGATCAAAATCTGTCCTAGCACCACTGGAAAATCTATGTCACCCAGGTCTGGATCAATAATGAAAATAGATGCAGATTGTATTGTATAATACCTCATCAAAGAGAAACATATACATCCATAGAATTTGTCAATTGGTTAACCATTTATGTTCAGCGGTGCACAATCAGCCCGAGCTTACTTGGAGTTTAAGAGCCAATTGAGAAAGAGAGAATAGTGTTAAAAACAGGCAAAGAGAGAGGATAATCAATAAAATATCAATCAATAGGCAGGCAAGAGGGTTGCAGTAGGAAAATTGGATAGCTCGAGTCTTCACAGATAATCGAAGGCGCTACGACAAGGGTCCCCACCCCCCATCAATGTCTTTCTTTTTGTGATTTTCACCTCCTCCTTGTTTGTCTCAGTACCCCTCTTTCACCCTCTCACTCTCTCTCCCCCGTCAGTATCCCTCTCAGGTTTCCCTTCAGTCCCTCTTCCCTCGATTTCTCTCCACTATCTCGCCTCTTCTCCATTTCTCTCTAACTCCCACCCCCTCCACCTCTTTTCTGGTTCTCCACTGCTCCCCCTCCTTCCTCCCGTGTCTACTGCAGCAGAAAAGCCAGCACAGAAAACCAGCATGTGTGTGTTTGTACATGAGTGTGTGTGTGTGTGTGTGTGTGTGTGTGTGTGTGTGTGTGTGTGTGTGAGAGAGAGAGAGAGAGACTACGGTAAATCCACAAGCTAGCCTCACACGATCGCCAGCCATGAAGGTGAAATTGAGAAAAAGCCCTGCATGCTCCGATCAAAACATTGATTGCTGGCACGTTACATCACAGTCATGCAAACAAACCCCTTTTAAATCATTAGAGTAATGTCTCTCCTCCTGTCTCTCTTTATTTCCTCTCATCTCCTAATTCTTCCCTCCATCTCTCCCTCTCATCTGCCTCTTTGTATTTCCACATCAGCATCTCGGGGTTTTTTTTTCCGTTTTTTTCCCCCCTGGTTTCTAGCCCTTCTTCATCTCTCTCTTCTCTTTTCACATATAATTTGGATCCCTTGGGATTAAAAAGGTGTCTACCACACTGAACAGGACACCTTTAGAAAGAGCAAAGCTGTAAAAACAAAACAAACCAAAACAAAAAAAAACAAATGATCTGGGTCACATCGCTGTTTGACGTATGGCACTGGCATATTAGACCTACACAGTGGAATGGTGCTACATTCACCCACAAATACAGCCAGTGTTTTGCAGGCACTGAAATGAATCCAACTAATATCACCTTAACACCAGTGTAGTATCACAAACACCACTAACTGCAGCCATTATGCTGAATGAATGTTTTTGTATGATTCATGTGAACCTTGCCTGTAGATGTAGTATTTAACTGTACATTGCATAACACAGAGCATAATACAAACCACTCTAGCAGCTAGACAGCAGGTACAGTAGCTGGCATCCAAGGGGCGGCAACAATGAAAATGCCATCTCATTTTGCTAGGACCAAATTTGCATGTAAATCCAAACAGTATCTCCTTCCTGTATAAATAACTACCTGAGAGAGTTGTTTTGTTGCACAAAGTTGAGGTAGACAGGGCTGGAGGTAGTGAGAAATCAATCTGAGAGTGATTGTTAGAGAAGCACTTCCTTCCTGATCCCAAGTCCAGAGAGGCAGATCAGGTGGCCTAAACCTAGACTAAGTGTCCGTCACAGTCAGGCACTTTCCTCTTCCTCTGGAGGGAACTGATGCAAGGTATGCAGATCTATACTTAGCGCCAGAAGATGTGTAAATGTATGTGTGAGTTTTGAAAATAGAGGGTGGGAAGGTATTGTCTTATCTGTGATTCCATATAGTATGTATTGCTGAGTGTGCAATGATTTATGATTTAATTTTTTCCCACTCAGGTATTTTCAGTGTGATGGAATGAATGCCTGGCCACTGCAGGTGTCTGCTGACTGTCTGGTTTTGAATGTGAACCTACAGTATTCATACATTCACAGTACCAATGGCTCCTCACACACCTTCAACACAGAAAACAGCACTAACAGCAAAGACAGGGTGCAAGACGAGGATGATCAAACTATAACACTCGATATACAAAACAAAACAAAACAAAAATTAAAGCAGCTGTGATCAAACAGCTGGATGTGCCTTGGGGGGGGGGGAGATGCCAAATGTAACTGTTTTCTCAGTGACACAGATCCAAAACACAGTTAGGGGTACCTGTTACCCTTACACCTGTATGATCAAATTACAATAAAAGGTTACTTTTAGGAAGTAAATCATTAACTATTCACATTAAAACAATAAAGGCTATCCCATCTCAGGAGTAAGTTATGCGTAACAGGAATAACGATCCTGCGTAAAAGGCATGTAGCGTTCAACTGAGAAAAGAAAGGCTGACAAAAAAACAGCCCAGCGGAGTGTAGCACTACCAAGGGCAAATGTGTGAAAAGACATGCAATACAACGCTAATGTTTCGGTGTCGTACAAGCCTCTTCGGCGATGTGCTAGAATAAATACAACTGGCATGAAAAACGGCACACTGATGTGCATCATAAACGGACAAGAATCGCCTAATGAAGGCGTTTGGATGCAGGAGACGCAGCGGATGCTGCGTTTTGAGGCAGATATGTATTAAACCTGCTAGAGCAGGAGAAATCCACGATGAGAATCACGATAGCGAGACAAATGTGGTAATGTGATTGACAGTCTTCTTTGTTCCTTCGACTAATAAGCATTTAGCAATACAGCTGACATACAATTTTCCATTTTTCCTATCCTATCAGCATTAATTATTCAATATTAGTAAATCTATATACACACCAACATTGAATACCACCTTTATTGTTAGAAATAACATACCAGCAGTCATAATTCTTCCCTGGATTATGAAGGGTTTTTTGCTTTTACAATTAATGTTAACGGGATGAGTAAAAAGAAAAGTTTTTGAAACTTATCATGACTCAAGCAGTGCTCTGACAAATCATTAGTCAGAATATGCAACAGAAGCCTATGCAGAGATAACTTGGTCCCTCTCAAAAGAGACATGGGTAACTCACCCGGGCATATTTGGAGGAATACGGGTCTTCAAACAGTGCCCATATTCTGGGCTGCCAGGTTTTCCACCAGCCCGCTTTCCTCGCGTCCTCTTGCATGCACAGTCTTTTCAAGTCCCCATCCGCACCACCCAGCGCCGGGTCGTCGTCTGGCGCGTCCGGTTCTGGAGTCTCGAAGCTGTCCAGTGCCTCCTCTGCATCCCGATGCTGCCGGTAATTCATCCAGCAGCAAGCCTCCACGTCCGTCTCATCGATGCCCCAGAAGGCCAGCTCCTCTTCGAACAGGGGACCGCACACATCGTTGGGACAGTGCAACTTCCCGGTGCGGTAATAGTTGAGGATGAAGGAAAACACTGACGGGTGGCGGTCGAAGAAGAACTCGTCTAATTTGGGATCGTAGTCGAAGTTGCTGAACGCGTCCGGCTCGGTGAGCCACGATAAGCGGGTACCGGGCAACGTTTTTAGGGTGCTCCGGTAGGTCTCATGCCGCACCCCCCCGCAGTTTATCACGATTTTCTCGCTTTCCGACGGACAAGTCATGTCTGCGCTGTAACATGCTTTGTTGGACGACTTGTTCCCACCCTTGCGCCCTTTGAAAGAGGATACACACACCGAACTGAGCATAGAGGACCGGGGGGAGGGAGAGGATGAGAGAAACCGAAGGGAGGAGGAGGGAGGAGTCTGCGGGAGAGAAAAAGGGCATAAATTTTAGCATAAGGGAAAAAAAGATGTGGATTATCAACATTGCAATACATATTGAGAATCACACGCTAATGCCAGCTGTATGTGCAATTATTAACTTGATAATCAGCCAGTGGAAGGGCGGAAAACGACCTTGTGCAGGTGCAGAGGGAACAAGGAGAGCAGGGATGAAAATGATGGGTAGCAAAGTTGTTTTTAAACACAGCATCCTGGAGCAAAAACATGCCAGAGCAATAAACAGGTGGCTTGGAGCACATTCATGAGTCAGCATCCATATGGGCTGATTGTTGACACCACAGTGATGAGAAGATCCCAGTCTGGAGTTACTGTGCTGTGGCTTTAGGGTCTCTAAACTGATCTGGTTGATGCTTAAGTCAGTGTTTATTTGAAGCCTCTCTCTAACTGAGCCACTCAACTCAACTTCACACCACCTGCAGAAGTCCTGTTCCTTTTCTAGCAGGAATACCAAAGAGAAGGAAACAGAAAGATAACTGAGGATCTTTCTTATTTTCCCCCTTGCTCAAGAATGCCTCTCTGACACGGTGGTGCATCTGTGTGTGTTAATTGCCTCCCGAGAGTGTGGTGTCCGTACTAATGTTAGATCTCCTCAATCAGCCTCTGCGCGTGCTACACACACTGCTGCAGCCCCCTCCGACCGCACTGAGATTCATGCAACACACAATTATGTCAGGGCTCTCTCTGCTATTCTCTCTCCTGTGTACTGTGGGTGTGTGTAAAGGCATGCAGGGATGGATAAGAGGAGGGGAGTGAAGTAAAGGTGAGAGGAAGTGGACATAAACCTGATTTTTTTTTTTTAATGGAAGGGTCGAAAAGGACAGAACAATCAGGAGAACAAGGCTCATACAAAGACCTTATGATGGGACGAAGGAGGGAGAAAGGAGGCTTTTGAGAAAAAAAGAGAGACAACGTGAATGCAGCACTCTCACTAGGGGCATTTATAGCAAACAGCAAGTGTAATATTGTCTCTTCCCTAGTAATGGAAGAAGGGGAGGAGTAGCATTGCAAAGGAGAGTGCTCTATAAAAGTGAATGAATTCTGCTGCAGTAAAAAGCCAGAGTTATTTGCACTCTCCCTCTCTTTCCACTCCAGGTGAGGTCAGATTGTTCACCCATGGGCTGCTTTGCCATCCAGAGGGGCTAGCAATGTTTCAGAAAAGCCACGCACTGGCAGCCACAAAGCCTATACCTGCACTGTATCTATGTTGTTAACATTTTTTCTATAGTCAAGGAAATGCACCACTCTCCTCCTCCCCATCCTCCCCTGCAAGCTCTCAGTGGCCCTCCCCCTCTCCCTACTTCAACTCTCTCCCTCACTTTGTCTTCCTCACTTGCGCTCACATTCCGCATAAAGGAATCACATTTCATTGAAGGAGGGGAATCAAGGCTTCACTTCTTTCTCTCCACTTTCTCTGTCCATCTCTGTCTTTCTCTCCAGTTCTTTTTATCCCCCCTCTTTTCATTCACTCGCTGCATCTTAGTCTAATTCCCTCTTTTTTCCCCATTTCTCCCATTTTGAGCTTCACTCATCCTCCTGGCTTTTCTTTTTCCAAAGTAAGCTTCTTTCACTTTGGGTCAACTCCTTCCTCCTCGGTCCCCTCACACTTTTGCTATCTTTCAGGCAGGATGCTGCATACTGTGTCTCTTACTCTTTACTAGTATTTAATCGAGTGTTTTGCACTTCCTATCTGAAGAGGCAACTTTTTTTCCATGGAAAAGTTTCCTACCTCTTGGCAACACTCAGGTAAGATCCAATAAGCTCAAGGCTACTGCATGGGTTAAGCACTAACTGCACAGGAGACAAAAAAACAAACTTAAATGGATATAGCTTAAGTGCATAGCTGAGAAAAATCTAAGTGTTAAATGCCTCAAGTTTTTACTTTTTATCTTTGGCAGTCTTAATTCTTTGCAGGTTTTTGCTGCAGGAGCATCCAAACTGCTTACTTGACAGGAAAAAAATGAAATCCTGCATGTGAGTTTTAGAGTTGCACTGCATTATTTTGCCAAAGAACTTTAGTTTACATTTTAACATTTTAAATAGAGCCTGAAGAAGTATGTTCTACAAACAGAATGTTTGGAAGTGATGAGGTCAGGAAGGGAGAGTTTAAAAAGACCTTAATCCATAGTCAGCTTTGTCCTGTGGGGCTTTCCAGCAGAGAATACCTGTGTTGTGGGATGGATTATATTTCAGCACCATGGACAGTACTCTCTCTCACTGTGCTGCTCAGTGACAAACTCCCCTTAATGGGAACTTTTTAAAAGCAGCTTCTGTGAACTCCCTGTGAAACATTTATCCTTTAAATAACTTTTTATTTTGTTGCTGTTTAACGCTTTGCACCATGACATGTACTTCACAGGCAGTTGTAGAATATAGTTAAACTGCTGAATATTTTATATGTGGACAGCCGCAAGTCTGTCACTGTGGTTAAGTGCCTTTATGTCCCCTCACAGTTAAACATGGTGGGTTTACTGATTTTTATTAAGTATTCCATCATGCATCAGAATCACAGGTAAATTGAGAAAGTGCAAAGCTGGTTTCCCACACTTTTTAGGAGTCATTAAGCCTGTAAACTTAAGCTTGAGTGAAAGTTGCTGTCATCAAGACAAGATTACCTATAAAGAGTTTAGAGGTCAGGTGAATGCTTTGCATTTCTGGAGAATGACCAGAGTTTCCACTTAATACAGGGGAAGGAAGCATTTCTCTTTAAGAGTCAGCATCAGCACCTTAAGCACTGACAACAGCACAAAAACGCACCAGAGCAAAGTGGAGGAGCATGAAAAGTGGGGAGGTATGGCTACAGAAGGTGCAAAATGAAGAAAGTAAAAAAAAGTGGAGATTAAAAGAAAAATAGTGGTGAGAAAAAAAGACAGAAAGGGACAGGAAAGAGGATAAAAACTGAATGAGAAGTGAGGAGGCAGAGGGTGCAGAGGGAGCAAAGTGGAGAAACAACCCCCCCCTTCCCCTGCAGCACCACCACTTTCTCTCTCCTGCAGCCTTTCCTGCCTTGGCCACCATGTCCTGCACCACCCTGCTACTACTGCCTCACCACTGCACACATGCACAGGGTAAAGAAAGCGAGAAGGAGGGGAGAGGGGGAGAGAGGAGTGATGGAGGGAGGGAGGGGGATACATACACACACAAATGCGCGCTCACCTGGCTACAATGAACAGACTGAAAAACAAATAAATAAATAAATTTTGGAGCCATAATCGACTTGATTATTATAAACCTTTAAGGACAGGAGATCATTTCTGCAGCTAGATACAGAGAATGGGGCTCAGAGAAGAGGAGTGCACGCGCAAAGCTCATGCACGAAGACTGCACTGACGCTAATATATATTAGCAGAAACACTGCAGCAAGAGGGGGAGGGAGCATGAGATTATGGGATGCATTGACTGTGAGGTACCAGCAGCAGTAACAGGGGGAGGGGAGGAGAGTGCACACTGGAGAGAGAGAGAGAGAGAAAGAGAGAGAGAGGAGGAGAGAGGAAGAGAGAGAGAGGAGGAAAGGAAGGAATTTGGAGGAGTGCTGACTATGCGGAACAGAACAAGCAGTTGGCAGAAAAAGAAAAAAAAACCTTTACCAGTCGCAGAGGGGGAGATGGGAAGAGATGAGAGGCAGTTAGATGTGTTGGAGAAGGAGGAGTGTTTGGAAGAAAAGAAGAGAGATGGATAGAAAAAGTAGGGGTACTTAAGGTATAGGAGAAAGTGGAAACTGAATGATGCTGGGGGGAATGAAAGAGAGAAGCCAAAAATAGGTTGGGGAGGAGAAAGAGAAACATAGAAAAGAGCTTTGCAGTGGTTCAGGATAGCATCTGAATGGACATGAAGGTATGTGTGTGTGTGTGTGTGTGTGTGTGTGTGTGTGTGTGTGTGTGTGTGTGTGTGTGTGTATAGGGGTATGTGTGTGTGTGTGTGTGTGTGTGTGTGTATAGGGGTATGTGTGTGTGTGTGTGTGTGTGTGTGTGTGTGTGTGTGTGTGTGTGTGTGTGTGTGTGTTGGGGTGGGGGGGTTGGTTAGAAATGTCCTGCAGTACCAAATAAAGGGCTTGAAAACAGCAGAGGAAGGGAAAACAGTGTATGGATGTAAAACAGATATACAGCTGAGCTGAATAGCAAATGTGCCACTTGGGGGGAAAGGAAGGCTTTGCAGGCAAGTGTGTAATGTATGTTTATGTATGCGTGTGTGTGAGGAAGAGAGAGAGCACAAATTACGTATGTTTTTCTGGTGTGCAGCCATTTTTTCCCCACCAGCTACCTCATCAAAGGATGTAACCACAAGGCTTCACGCTGTTCCATCCATATCACCACCCTCCCTCCCTCCCTCCTTTCCTCGTTCCTCTCCCCCTCATCGCCACTTTGCCTCTCTCTCCTCTCTCACGCACTCCCCAGTGCTGAGGAGACCCCAGCAGGAGAAACTGAAGCACTGCAGCATGGTAAAAGCACTGCGGTCACCTCCCCTTTTAGTGCGGTGTCACACCACACACTGTCCTCTCCCCCTTTTGACTGTCACTGCACCTCATGCTGTAACTCTCTTTCTGCCAGGAGAACAGAAGATGCGTGTGGGTGTTTGTGTTTGGATAGTGGTACGGGGTGGGCAGAGTATGAATAACAGGAATTACATGAATGGATGGAAAAGGAAGCAAAAAAAAGGGTGTGTATGCAGAGAAAATCAGAAAACAGGCTCTGAGCAGGTCTCAGTTTAATCTAATAAAAAAATATGATGTAAGAGGGGGAAAAAAGGCATCACCCATCAAAAATAATAATAACAATGACAAAGCTCACCAGTGGCCAATTCCCAGAACATGAATTAAAGAGCCAATCAATTAAGGAAGCATAAAGGAAATGGCCAATCAACCGGAGGCATCTTCTCCACTCAGCAACACCACTGTGGAGCTCTCCAGGGGCTGACCAATCCACAAATACCACAGCACCAGCACCCCCACGGGGGTCTTGAGCCTTGTGCATATTGGTCAATCACCCCTGCCAGTAGCACACAGCAGCTGCTCCTTTCCTTCTATGAAAAGAAACGTAACCCCCAGTTACCTTTATTTTAATGAGAAGGAAAAAAAACCTGCACTCCTGGTTTTCTCGTTTTTAGCTGACTGGGGATGATTAATACATAAAGTTATCTTCAGGAAAAGACTGGCTGCAATGAAGCTTGTAATAGAGCTCTGAAAGCTCAGTTTCCATGACTAAAATCTTTCCTGTCCGCAGTTATTTTTTTATTTTTGGATAGATCTGGGTGACAGGATGTAGGGTGAATGGAGTGGTGGAGGAAGCGGTGCTAAAGCTCCCTTCAAGGAGAGGTCAGATCAATCAAGCAACAGCACTGAGAACAGCACAACAAAACAAAACAAAACAAAACAAAAAGGACAGGGTAGTATGTCATGTCAAGAATGAGACTCCATTTTTTGACACAGATAAATCTAAGTTAGCATCCCTCAGTATTCAACTTGAAAATCAGGATCTTGGAACATTTGGATCAGAAGCAGATAGCTTTATCCGTCAAACCTCCCATGTCTCTCTTAGGTAATTTAAACCTGTCTGCTCCTAATTAATGACACTGCCCTTCCTGCATGATTAGGACCATTATGATCCAGCAGTGCAGCGATGTGGTACATGAGGCCAGACAGACAAATGGGACAAGGAAAGAGGTATTACTGGACTAATTTCTGACCTGTGAACTAGCCAGCGATTAAACATAAAGGAGGGCAAGGTTAAGTCACAAATGGGAGTCTAAACATGTGGGAAGCAGGGCGTGAAGTTGAGTTTTAAAGTAGACCAATAAAACAATAGGGCAAGATAACAAATTAGATAAAAGGTGATCTTGAGGTGTGCCTCAAGGTCAAGGATTTGAAAGACAGGGGGTTTAAAAGACCGGCTAAGCTCAATCATTTTGTAAATTAGATGAAAGATGGAAGTAAAGTTCTCATAACGGACACTGGACCAAAGATTGGAGAGAGAAACCATCACAGTTGAGGAGAGAGGAAAGGTCAGAGGCAGGAACACACACAAACCCAGGACACGGCAGATGCGTAATTCAATCACTGCCTCAAAATAGATTATTCCCCGTATTGCTTAAACAGCAGCGCCCCTCCTTTTCAAGCCCCACCACTACTCTGCCAATCGTATCAACTGACAGCATGCCACTGTCTCTGGAGTTTTTTTTTCTGCTAAAATCGAGCAATACGTAACTGAACCAAGTAAATGTTACATAA
>JAMQGT020004594.1:0-26191 GCA_024447675.2 Pterophyllum scalare
TGGTTATGTTGGTACTTCGTTCAGTTACGTATTGCTTCACACGGTCCTGGTGTTGCTCCACTAATTTTTCACATCCCTTTATTCTTGCTATTCTGCTTTTTCCCAAAAGCACTCTGAGTCAGCGGGGGGAAGCTTTTAGCCTCTGATTACTCCTACACGGTAATTTCTCCTTGTTTTGCTCATCTTTCTGTTTGTTTCACGAGTCTTTCATTCTGTTATTTTGTTTCTCTGTCCTTTTTGCACCTGCTCTCCATTGTTTTTTTCCTTTTTTTTCTTAAAAAACAACAACAAAAAACTGGCTTTCAGCCAGTTTTCCTGCCAGTGTCTGTCGCTCTCTTCTATTTATATGTCTGAACTGATAGTTCATACATAATGTGTTTTTAAACCACAAATGCCAAAAATAAAATAAAATAAATAAATTATAATTATAAAAAAAAAAAAAAAGAAAAAAAAAAAGAATGCTTCAGGCAGAGTTAAACATGGTGGACAGTTTGTAGCTCCAGCCATGGAACCCTATGGGATAAAGAATAATTTCACTCTTGGTGGAAGTGAAGTCCATTTCCCAGTGTACCAAGCATCCCTTGTGAAATTTCTATATATTTTTATTTTATTTTTTTGGGTAACCTGTAGCTAGAGGGACCTCTCTGATGTCCTACATTGTACCTATATTTTATACAAGGTGAACTGTGTCTCTCAGCAGGACCAAAAAGTTATTTTTTGTCACGATTAGACTGAAATTACCTTGACATTTATCCTGTGGCGCCATCCCAAAAAGTCACACCATCGCAACAAGGACGCCTTTTATTGTTTGTGTAGTAAAAAACACCAGTCTGCTCTCTTCTAGGTGTAACATGGCAGGCTAAAAAGCTGGATTAGTTCTCGTGATTAGCACGCCTCTGCTCACTTGTCTGCATGCCTCCTGGTTTTGAAGTGCATAGTGGACGATAAAGAAACGTATTATGGTACGTGTCCACAGGGGCGTTTTTGCATGCAGGCATCTTCCCAGAAGAGCAGTTGATAGGCAAGCTGCTAGACGGTGTAACGACACATAACCGACAGGTGCTCTTGCTCTCCTGCAAGCCTCCACCACCGTGCAGATACACTGAGCTGCACTTGATTGGACAAACGCTTCTTGTGGGCTCCCTGATTTCAAACTGAACCCAACAAAAATAGCCCAGTGGAATGGGTTTTGGAAAACATTTGAGGCAAGCAGTAACTCGTTTATTTATTGTGCATTCATTTAGATAGATAGAGATATAAACAATATATATATATATATAAACAACCGAATCGTGCTGGAGGCCTTAAAATAGGCTAGATGTCAACTTTATACAAATGTAGAGCAGGTCACTTGACGCTCTATTGCTTGAAACACAGCTCCACTATATTGCCAAAAGCATTCACCCATCTAAATCATTGAATTTAGGCGTTCCATTCACTTTCAAGGCCACAATTGTATTAAAATCAGGCACTAAGGTATGCAGACTGCGTCTACAAACATTTGTGAAAGAATGGGTCGCTCTCATGGTATCATGATAGGATGCCGCCTGTGCGACAAGTCACTCATGAAATTTCCTTGCTAATAAATCTTCCACAGTTGACTGTTAGTGGTATTATAACAAAGTGGAAGCGATTGGGAACGACAGCAACTCAGCCACGAAGTGGTAGGCCACGTAAAATGACAGCGCTGGGTCACCAACTTTCCGCAGTGTCATTTGCTACAGACCTCCAAACTTCATGTGGCCTTCAGATTAGCTCAAGGTTTGGCGGTTGCCAGGAGAGTGATACTTTTTCTGATGGCATTGTGCCAAGTGTAAAGTTTGGTGGAGGGGGGGGGGTTATGGTTTGGAGTTGTTAGTTCCAGTGAAAGAGAATTCTTAATGCTTCAGCATACCAAGACATTTTGGACAATCTCATGCTCTGAACTTTGTGGGAGCAGTTTGGGGATGGCCCCCTTCCTGACAGAACACCTTTGGGATGAATTAGAGTGGAGATTGTGAGCCAGGCCCTCTCATCCAACATCAGTCTCTGACCTCACAAATCCACTTATGGAAGGATGGTCAAAAATTCCCATAAACACAGAAGAGCTGAAGCTGTTATAGCTGCAAAGGGTGGCCTGACATCATATTAAACCCTATGGATTAAGAATGGAGTGTCACTCAAGTTCATATGCGTGTGAAGGCAGATGAGCAAATACTTTTGGAAATATTGGGTGCTTGCACAATGTGTTGCACAGGTGGTTACAAAGACAGTAAATGGGAAGTGTTGCAATGATGGGACCTGTGGACCTGTACCAGTACTGTGATAGAAACAGAGAACCTCTTTGACCTGTGGCGCTGGATTGATGAAACAAAAAGGAAAAGATGTTTACTGTAGTTGGACTGAGAGAAACACACAATACAAATGAAATCAGAACAGTTCTCTAAAATGAAGTTAGTTGTAAAGTGCAGTACGGTTGTGTCGTCGTGGTGAACTACTGTGGAGGATGTATGATGTGTGCCAAGGCCAGTGAATGATTCACTGGCTTTCAGTGGAAAAAGGATGTGTAGCTTTTAGTTCACAAAGGACTAAAATGGCTATGAATGGGTTTATGATGGGACCTTTCAGTGCACACACACACCCCCCCTATCTATATATATATATATATATATATATATATATATATATATATATATATATATATATATATATATGGGACAACTTTGTAGAGGAACTTTTATTTATTTATTTATTTATTTTTAGTAAGTAAGTAAGTAAGTAAAATTTTATTTATATAGCACCTCTCAGACATAGATCACAGAGTGCTTCACAACATTAAAACAAATTATAATTGGAGTAAGGAAAAATAATTATTTATTTTTAGATGTTCAAAGTTCATTATTGATCAGATTATATACTGTACTGATGGTCAAACTAAAGCTAATGTTGCAGTCTCAGAGCTGCTTTCATCAGAGATGTTATAATATTTGAGAATATTAATTTCATAATATTATGCTTAGATTTGCATTTGTGACTTTCAGTCCAGGGGTTGAGCCTGTGATGTCCCATAAATTTTCCATATTTTTTTCATTTCTTTGTCTATGATTTGATCTTTGTCTTCTTCTTTTTTTGTACTTCTTTTTTCTTTGAGCCTTTTACAATTTATTTCTCTCATTGTCTCTTCTCCCCTCTCATCTTTCCTCCTCTTCTTTAACCTGTCTGTGTTTCTGTCTTTCTTTCTCATTAACTATATAGTAGCAGTCCAATTTGCTCCAGTGGCAACACAGATGAAAACATGAGTGAGGAACTGGCTTGTCTGTGCATCATCTGCCTCACAACCCTAAACCTTCCCCTGACACTTATTCTTTCCCCCGTGTCACACACTGTTGCCTGACAATCTGCTCAGCAGAAATGTGATTGTTGGAGCAGCTCGAGCAGAAGTAACACTAAAAGGCTTTTAATCTTTATAAAATCCTCCTCTTCTCATTGGAGCTTTTTTTTTTTTTGTGTAAATCCATTATCAGAGAACAGTGTGTGGAGAATGTGTGTGGGTTTTTTTTTTCCTTTAGAGAGATAGCACATGTGGGTACAGTGTAAGGTGTGCATTGTGTTTCTGAATGCTTTTTTGTGCGCGTGTGTCACAGAGGTATTTTGAGTTATGCTTTGCTTTTAGCAATGCCTGTAATTAGCATTAAAACCCCAGTGATGTGGCCTGGGCTACTTTTCAAGGTTATTCTTTCGGTCTGCTAAACTGGAGTAGTCTTTCTGCCCCAATAACTCCCGCGTTAGTCACAAATCAGTTTTTATTTTTATTTTTTTAAAGACAGATTCTCTTCAGATCGATTACAAGTGTCTGAGTGTCAGTTTTACAAGTATAAAATCTGTCCTTCGAATGCATCTGTCACCCGCTAGACAATATTGCATCCATGTTTCTGATTTTGAGTGACCTGTTCCTCTGGGTTCCTCCTTTCAGATCACCTCAACCACAGTGTAAGTTTCATTCATGAAATATTCATCCGATTCAAAGAATTAATAATTTATGATTACAATTCAGAATCAGGCATCAGAAAATCACCGCGAAATAATCATTTTTCCTTTGCTCACGGCACATTGGTAATTAACATTTTTTTCACACTCCATTCTTTTCACTCTCATTTTATTTTTCTCTTTTTTTTTAACCTTATGATCAGCTCAACACCTGGTTAGGGACCAAGGCTGTGTCACTGTCTATACGGTTGCCATGGTGATTAGAAGGTTAGGAGCCCCAGAAGGGCCCCTAATAAGGAGGAAACAGGGTGTGAAATTAAGGCTGTAGGACAAGCACAGCATCTGTTTTTTAAGCAAGGCTGTGAAGATGGTGATTTAATGTAAATGAGCAGAAAATACAAACAGCAGGTAGCTTGTACAGTACTTGCCTTCAGGTTGTTAAAATTTCAGTTAGGATGTTTTTTTGCCTAACTCTCTTTATGTCCAGCTTTCTATCAGCAAACTTAAAAATGCTAAAAAGTTTCTACTTTTTTTTTTTTGCATTTTGTTTTGTTTAAGTTGTTCTTTCCCCTGAAGCAGCTACAAGAGAGAATGGAGGAAAGTGATAAGCCTAATGACTACTCTTAATTATTTTCTCATTAGTGATGGGATAGAAGCAGAGTCAGAACATTTTATGTTTTGGGTCAAGGTTTTCATCCCTGCGGAGGCTTACAGAAACACTCCTCGGGACAGTGCTTTGTATGGATGCTAAAACATGACGGTGAGCTTTTGTTTAGGGATTTTGTTGTGCTTTCAGTTTGTGGACCCAGCACAGCTCTGTGAAATGTTAGATTTGCTGCAGAGTTGGAGTAATGTGTGTCAGTGAAAATCAACTGACTGATACAGATTGAAAAGTTATTAAGCAAACTGCCAACTGGTAATGTGTGAAGCTACTGGGTTGGTCTCATACTCAATGCTGCACCCCTTGTCACTCCCCCAAGACGAAAAACCACATCTAATGGGTGGTAGTTTACGTGCCACATGTTAATGTTGTGTTGAAAAGTGAAATCAATGGGATCATGACTTATTCCAGCATGTAAAGAAAGAAGTAAGAATTTACCAGCAGAACAGTCATGGGACGGATGGATGGATGCACTGACTAAGTTGTTCAGTTGGTTTTTATGTGTAAAGTGGTTCAGCTGTCTCCTTCACTCTTCACTGTGCCCTGCCTACACACAGGGACAAGCACACACACCTGGTGAAAAGAGGAACTAGTCTTCAAGTGCTCTAAAGCTCTAATTTAAACTCAAACCAGCATACAGAAATACCCTACTTCTGTTTGCTTTCATTTTGATATGATGATGGATCAGTGTAGCTGCTGAGCATATGCACAATTATTTCAAACATGGCAGAGCAGCAAGTATAAATTGTGTTTGCACATCCCAGCCCACATCCCCTGTCTCAAGTGTCACTTATATGTGATGATGCTGACATGAAATTATAGCTAAGGAGATTAAATTGAATATAAATCTAAAACTGAATGATAAAGCTAATTCCATGCAACAATGGGAAAATA
This sequence comes from Pterophyllum scalare, assembly GCA_024447675.2. Lineage (NCBI taxonomy): Eukaryota > Metazoa > Chordata > Actinopteri > Cichliformes > Cichlidae > Pterophyllum > Pterophyllum scalare. The sequence goes on from JAMQGT020004594.1 coordinate 5,522, forward strand.
ATGGGAATTTTTTTTCCTTTAAAAAAAAAAAGCACTGCTGAACCCGAGATCATAGTCTATTGGCAAAACCTCAGCTACCCTGCTACATGTGCTGCAGTCTACAAGTGCTTAATGTAATCACAAACACACCAGGATGATGATGTGATGGCAGAGAAACAGAGGGATTATTTCATGGCTTTAGCTAATGGCAGGAACACTACTGGTATTCTAACCAAGCTTTGTTGTGAACTACACAGTTTAACTGTGCATCTGTTCAACATTTGTTTAACCATGTTTATTAAGAGCATATATTGCATTAATATAAACGGCGTATTCTTGTAATCAAGCCATTATGTTCCAGCAACTATGGTAAAATAATTTTCCTCATCTTTTTCCTTTTCATCTCATAAAAAAAAGTTAAATAATAAATAAATAAACTGAGGTAAAAACCTGAAAACCATGTCCGGAAAACTGAGGCGTGAGCCAAAGAATGGATTTGAGAAATCATTATGTCCCCATTGATAGAAAGGACATCGTATACAACGATACTAATATGTCTAAAAGGACGTAGAGCTCTAATTTATTCTATTTTGATTAGAGTCTCTTTACTAAGAGTGTCCTGGGCTGAGATGGGCGCCATTGTTATGGCGTGTTTTTGATTACGGGACATGCTGGAGGAACCCCCGCGCTTGCTGTGAAGCAGCTGTGCTAACCACAGAGATAATGTGTTGCCTGATAAATTAGTTGGGCTGTAGTTAACAGTGTTACTGTGTCTTGCTGTCTCAGCCCAAAATTCTAACTAATTTATGATGATTTCCCAAAATGTATATTTAAGTAATTAAATACATTCTATAACTTGCAATGACATATTGCTTGAACTATCAACTGTTTTTGCGCTTTCTGTGTCAGCATTTCCTGAATTTTCAGCACTAATTGAGATTCATGATTCACCTGCTATTCATCATTTTAAGTATATTTATTAATGTCAATTAATGCTTATAATATTTTCACTGTTTTGCCTCAGTGGGTTTGTATTTAACATAGATAAATCTATGTGAGTGATTTATTGATTTATACAAATGCTGAAGCGTAGCTGCTTGCAGAACTGCAGATCTGCTTTACATTGTCTGTGGATGTTACCTGTCTGCGATGGCCTTAATAGCGCTGGACAGGTATGGGATTGTGAATCAGTGGCCACTGGAAGAGGCTGACCCCAGCTGTCTACTTGCTCATCACTGGATGCTCCGATTCATTTGTTCAATTCCCAGATTCCTGTCTTTCCCTTAGGGCAATACCCAGCATGCCCTAGCTCTTTGGCTCACAAAGGAATTACTCCTGAAAATGAGTCGATGAGGTGGATGAGAGAAGCGGACCATGTGTGTGATCGTTTGATGTCTTAGAACCCGCGTTTTAGTCAGTATGGACTGTTTCACTAAGCTTTCTGTCCATGCAAAACACAAGCCTGGGCTTTATCTTCTGTGAATTTGTGTGTGCGCCTGTGTGTATTTATCGACATTTTCTACTAAGTGTGTCTTTGTGTGCTTCTGCTGGTACTGGCTGTTTTGAGAACGTTCTACCGAAAAGGACAAGTGAATGTTGGGGGTATCAAAGTCTTAACCTCTCTGCATTAATTATAACCTGCTTATATCCAAGCCTGCTGAGCCCTAGACACTGGCTGTTTGATTTATGTGTGAGTGAGAGACGGTTTGTGAACATGTTGATACCACAATCAGTAGCCAATGGAAGTAATAATGAACAATAAATAAACACACATTTATGTGCAATGTGTGTGTGTGTTTATTTATTGTTCATTATTGTTTCCGTTGGCTAAATAATCATTTATGAAATGATTACAATGATTACAAGGGTAAATAAATGCAAATGATTTAACAGTAAATAAAAATGAGCCAGTAAACTGTTGAAAAGGGAATTGAGTGGTTAATCAGTAGTCAATTAATCTTAAAGAAATTGATCAGCTAATTGTTTCAACACTGATGTTATCAGATTGACTGATAACCTCAAAATAAATAACAGTGGGGCCTTCAATTTAAAACACTGCACATCTTAGGATTTACTCCACATGGCAAAGGGCGACTGAGTGTGCACGCGTTTGTTTTTGTGTGTTTCTCTATGGTTTAGCTTTGCAAGCATTTGGATGCTGTTAGAATTTTTTTTGTAACATTTCCTCAGCACACCATAGTGGGTTTGAAATTATGCAATTATGGTGTGATTAAAGTGCTTTAGTTCAAGGACCTTAACATTTAATGTTGCATCAATTGTTCAGAAATTGCAGCTATTTTACAGTTTGCTTCCGTTTTACAGGTTTAAAGATAATTTGACAAATTAACAAGTATAAATATAGTGGTTATTTTTTTTAAAGTTTGGCAGGATTTCTGCCAATGGAACCTCAAGCTGAGGAACCCACTCAGTCTAAGTTGTCCTCCTTCCAGGTATAAGCATTTTTTTTAAGGCAAGAGCAAATGCTATTGAGTTAGCTAATGTTCCTGTTAATTACACATGAAAACTTGCTATGATTCAGCTCACAGGTTGCGCAAATGACCATATGCCGCAAGGTTAAATGCAGTTTGTTGCTTTTTGTTGCTTTGTGTCCTCGCCCACTCTCTTTCCCTGCCTTCTGGCTTCCTCTTCACTGCACTGTTAAATAAAAAGCGTAAAAACCCCCCACAAATAAAAAGTAAATTACACACAAAGCCATATTGAAACAAAGTTAAAGTTAAAAGAATGAATAATCTGTTCAGCTGATATCCATCCACTTGTTTATACGATGTACACTTCTTACTGTAGGCAAAATCACCAACCCCACCACACCCAAACACACACTTTCTAGGACACCTATCCAACTTTTTTCAAGTTCAGATCGCAAAACTTCTCTTAGTGTCCAAATACTTGTGGACTTTATGTCTTCGGGCATCCCGCTAATGTGCCAAGGACTCGCTGTGCCTCCTTTCCTCCTGCCATATCACAAAGATTGCCTAAGATAGCACATCTCTGTGTCAACCCCTGCTGAGCTGACTCTGCAGCAGGCTGTCCCATAATATCAGATTTTTATGCATCCCTCTAATGCTGCCTGGAAATGCACCACTCTTTTGTCCTCCCCTCTGCTTTATTTTATCATTAGTAGGCCCTAACAGGGGGAGCTCAGACTGGGTGTTAAAATGTTCTTGTCCTCCTCTCTCTCTCTCTCTCTTCTTCACTTGCATTCTCAGAATTTCACATTCTTTAAATGCCTCCTTTACCTCAAAAAACAACCACACATACAAATGTCAACAGAATTGCGTTGCTGTTTTATTTCTGTTTCTTCTCACAACATTTTGTCTCTCTTTTCCCTCCCTCTGTCTCTGTTACCCCAGTCCCCATACGCTGGTCAAACGTCAGTGTGTAGTGTTAAAACAGATTGCTCTTCCCAGTGGAGATGTCTTAACTTTTATTTCTTGGAGCTACAATAAAACCCCAGGGAGCCACACTGGTGTTTCCATGCTGGACTCCGAACAACATGCAAGTGCCATTCGGTAATGGTCTACTCAGCTCTGGCATCCAACTGCCTCTGGTGCACTGACTCACTCGTCCTGTTTTGGAGCGTGTGTGTTAGCGGCTGCTCATATATGTGGGTGAAATGCAGTAAGATATACTTGATATGTTCCGTCTTCCAGTGAAAGGTGGATGTGAGGCAGGTTGTTGTGTGTGTGTGTGTGTGTGCAACTGTCTGTGCCTGTAGAAAAACGAAAGAAACACTTGACATTATGTGCGACTGCATAAATAAAGTGAGTTTTTTTTTATGTGATAACTGTCTAGACATGGCTCCACTCAGCTATTTTGGTTTCAGCGTCCCTCTCGTTGCTTTTCTTTCTCTATTTTAATTTAATTCGCTTGTGCTCTCTTGTGCTTTCCCTCCATCTTTCTCTCACATTGCACCCCATGGCACCAAGGGAACAATGGTGCTCTAACAGCCTTTGCAGGAGTCCAGTGGACCTGAGGATTGGGCAGTGTAAGTCAGACCCCCCCCCCCCAAAAAAAAACCCACAAAAAAAACAAAACACAAAAGGTTGGTTTTCCAGTTTTCCACCAGTCTGTCTGAGGTCTGCTGATACCTAAAGATTTTCTATAGGCACATTTATTATGTGAGCCATGCAGTGTATGACCTAAGTCCTGTAGAATTAGCACTGACGTGGGTAATATGGCGGTGAATAAAGGTTTAACACTGACCCCTCAGCCATCTGTGATGGTGTTGGGGTAATTAGCGTGCCGCTGTTGAATCCCACCCTCTCTGTGTTTTTGTCTGCCCCTGTCTCTCCCTCACTGTCAGTCAGCCACACGCATGCATTCACAAACACACAGTGGACTTCTCCAGCTATTAGCCAGGCTAATGGGTTAGATCTCTTGGACATTAATTGTCAAGTTGAACAGTAATGGGAAAGATAATAGTCTTCTTGTCTACAGCTTGTCATTTAGAAAATAAAAGGAGCACTCGGCTGTTGTGCTTTCTGTAGGAACACGTTTGGAATCACTGGTGCCATGTCTTATAAAATGTTTTTAAAAATTGCTCCTATTTTAGTCGACCTCTTATTATATATATTTTTTAATTTTAGTTGATTATTACAATTTTGAGTCTGCTGATTCCCTTGCCATTGGACTGCTTTTCCAGTGAGTCTCAGTCTAGCGGATGTACTCCAGCTCCACCATATTAGACTGCAGCTAGTGATGGCTGTCCCTGTTCTGTTGTGCAGCTTTGATTATTTTGGCATAGCTGCACATGAGCCAGTTTTCCAACTGCTGCAGGTTCTGTTTCATCTCCATAGGTGAACATCAGATTTGTTTGCTTTCAAAGCCAGTTGCTTTTATAATCACATTACGAATGCTTTTTTGTGTTTAGTTTACACTGAGTGCCTATTGTCCCGCTAGATGTTGATCAGTGGCTGCGATGACATTGCGAGATTACTCATATTATTAATTATGAAGTGTACAGTAAATTTAATGTGTTTTTATGACAAAGTGCTCATTCAAAAAAAAAAGAAAAAGAAAAAGGGAAAGATGTGGCAGTTATGACCTGTAAGATGCTTGAGTTTTTCTGATAGCTCCCTAACCGCACATAAAGTCACTGTTTTGTAGTCAGATGTACAGGAATAAATTGCCAGAGGATAGCAGGATCTCTTAACCTTTAGTCCCTGGAGAGTATACTTAAAGACTGTTCGAGGCTGCTTTACTTAAAAAAAAAAAAATGTATGGAAGACCGTTCTTCCCCTGCGCTTTACCAGAATCATACCTCAGTCTCACTGACAGCAGATATCTGTCCCTGTCACTACTCATACCGTCAGCATGAGTAATGCTGTGTGAAAAAGCTCTGCACAGACCGCTAACATGTAACGACCCTCTAATTTCTCTGCCCTGGGCACTGTCACCTGCCTGCTCATCATCTGCATAGTAGAACACCCTGGATACTCTCGTGTGTGCACCTCAAGAGTATTTAGGATGTTAACCGTACCCAACAAAACTCCTCTAGTTCTAATCATAAAGCTGCAGCAGGCAGAGGCTGCATGGCCAGAGGCCATGATGGCAGAGGAGGCCACTACCTTCAGGCCAGCTCCAGGTCTTCCTGGACGACTATGACACTGACGAGGTAGAGGGAATGAAGTGTAGAGTTTGTTGTCTAAGGACAGTGAAATGAGAAGCCAAGAGATTACTATTGTATAAATATGTTCAATTGCTATTGTTGAAATATGTTCAGTGTGCCACTTAGAAAGAAAACCTCACTAATTACAAGGATTTTCTTTTAGATTGATGGATTAATTCTGTGGTTTTTAGATTTATTCTGTCCTTCTAAAACTAAAAATATTCACTTAACCCTGCATATTTGTTTTATCAGTTATTAATGACAGGAGAAGCAGCACATAAAAATAATAAATAAATTTGAGTGAAATAAAGATCAGTATAGTAGCACAGCCTCTAAAAAAAATCATATTTAATAAAATGACATACTATTGAAATGATCTCCAAATACTAATGGGTAAGTGAATGAACGGAACCAATGCTTATAACTAAACTTTAAATTTCAGTCCCTCCCTCTGCACAAACCTGACATACTGGTTTGCTCTTAGATTCACAGAAAACCCATCAGTGTCCAGAAAGCATGTTTACCATCTGCCTCTTTCTCTTCCCTTCATGTCTCCACTCCTGCTGTCTCTATGTCTGATCTGTCTTTGATGCCACTGTTGTCTGGAAACTTTCCGTTGTGATAGAGTCTAAGTTGTTACAGTGTCTGACATCCATGCTTTTTTTTAGAGGACATGTTTTCCAGAAGATGTGACAGAGAGGCCAGTTTGTTTTAGATGCATATTCAGCTGGAGCAGCAAAGGGGGGCTTGCGAAAGTCCTGCAGCGTGTTCACTGCAGATGAGGGTGGACTTTCTGCACGGCAAAATTTAGAGAAAGAAGATAAGCTCATTAGCTAACCAAATGCTACAGTAATACGCTGTATAGAATATGACCTTTAGAGTAAAGGTCAGGTGCATAGGTCCTTAATTTTTCTCAAAAAATTCCTTTTACAGGCTTTTATAATATTTGCTGAACGGATTAACATCCAGTCAGCAAGATCGATGTAATCTCGAGGAAAATTGAGAGTTCTGAAAACTGTTGAGAAAGCACTGAATCTCTTTGTTGCCGGTCCTGTGATTCTCATAGTTGTTGCCAGGTCCGGTTCCATACTGTTGTACTGTGTCGATAAGAAGAAGAGGCGGAGGCTCCCTCCATAGGCTGCTGAACAGAACAATCCAATATGGGCCAGAGCTGTAAAGCAAGATATAGATGGGAGCTTCACCGCGGCAGCCTGTCATTCTGGTCCAGGTCCATGGTCAGATTGGCCTCTTTAAGCCCCATTTTTCATCATTAGCATGAGACATAAAACTGATCTCTAAGTAAAGCTCAAAGTCAATTTCTGGTCCTACTTGATAGATTTAGGTGGGAAGTTACCATGGAAACAGCAAAGGGTTAAGCGGTTCAGATTTGCTCAGACCAGAGTGTCTCTTGGTGGCTTTCAGTTTTTTGTGAAAGTTAGAGACCACCAGCAAGGTTCTTAAGAAAGAGTGGCTGCTGTTGCTTTCAGGGAAATGGATTTCTATTATTTAAACATAGCATTTAGATGTAATGCATTTTTCTATTATGCAGACATGTTCCTAATAACTATTCAAAAATGCACACGTAACAGCTTCCTTTTGCCTAAACCGCTTAGTGACCATTTTCACCTAGTGACTGCCAGCAATTTCTAGCATTTACTTTCCGACTGGTTGAGGAATACACATTTTTGTATAGCGACCTGTCCTTAATCGAGCAGGGGCATTGGTCTATAATCAAACATAAGCTGCGTTAACAATGCTAATCTCTGCCTCTAAAACAATTCCATTTTCCATTAAAATTGATTTAGTGTGTTCTTTGGGAACTGAAATGAAGGTAAATATGAGGTTTATCGTTGCTCATACAATAGACGTGTACATCCCTTTTGTAAATAATGCAGCGTTCAGTTCCTTTCCTGAAGAGTAGTTGAAAATGATTAGAAACTTGAATATTAGAATCATAAATACAGGGATAAACTGAAAATGCCGAGATCTCTTTAAAAGGGAGGAAAATGTCATATCTTTATTATAAGAGAGAATGGTGAGAAAGAACAAATGAAAGTGCACAGGGAAGGTGTTTTTGAAGGAATTTTGGGTCCACAGATTCCCCAGTTTAACCCTCCAGAGTTGACCGACACGGCAGTGTGTGCAAATGACATAGCAGCAGAATGCACCTTCACTGAGCATCGAAAGTGTGGACTTCGAACTATATATCCATCTGTCCATCCATTTTCTTCTGCTTATCTGAGACTGCCTCGCAGGGGCAGGAGCCTAAGCTGAGAAACCCAGACCTCCCTCTCCCTAGCCACCTCTTCCAGCTTATCCAGTGGGGAAAACAGAGGCATTCCCAGGCCAGCCGAGAGATATACCTCTCCAGCGTGTCCTGGGTCTGCCCCTGGGTCTCCTCCCGGTAGGACATGCCCGAACCACCTCTCTACTGGCTCTACTCTGACTCTACCTGGATGGGTGCACTATCCACCCTATCTCCAAGTGAGCTGCCAGCCACCCTTTGGAGGGTGGGAAACCTTCAAACTGCATACCAGTTTTTAAATTGTGTTGATAGGCCAAGTAGAACCAGACTTATAATAAATAATTTATGCCATGCTTTTTCCCAAATATTGTCATCACGTTTGATGCATGTTTGGTGCAGGAAGCAGCTGTAACAACTGGATATTTTCTAGTAGACAGAGATTGCAAGTAAAAATAAAATGAATAAATCACAACATCCATTTTCCTATTGGTAAAAAATGCACCACACCAACCAGTCAAAAAATTTGATGGCAACACATGGCATTTGGTTGCTGAGCAACAGGTGAACATTACAGGTAGTTAGGGGGGCAAAGCCAGACAGCGATATCGATAGTGAGTTTTGAAATCTGAGAGATTTGTGACATTCACCGTGTTTGGAGTATAAAGTTGGTGTGTAGTGTAGTCAGGAACAAGGCAGATGCTAGCCAAAAAGCCACCAAAGGCATACTCAAATGTAAATGATGTCTCCAGGTGTACAGTAGGTGGCAGGAGGAGTGACACACCTGGATGTGTCAGGTCTGTGATATGGCCCTCATCACTCATCCCTCTGGCTTGTGGTGGACAGGAGCTGTTTTATGAAAGTGGCACAAAACAAAAGAAACGAAACTATATAATTTGTGTGGCGTCTTATTGCGACACTTGATTGTTCTGTAAATAGTTGTACAAGGAATCCCTGAGGCATTGCCTGCATTTTAATGCAAATAGTTTTATCTAACTTCTTTTTAAAGGAGAAATATAAAGGTAAAATCAAAAGCAGTCAAAAATACCCTGGACTCCAGAGAGCTAAATATAGATTCATTTAGGATTTCTTTGATTTTATGGGGACTGCACACTGGATCAGTACTGGATTGAAGCCAGCCAAAGGGGGTGAAACCTACAAAAATAAGTATTAATAAACAAAAATGGAGAGACCTAAATATAACCATCTGTTGGTCAGTTCCTTGTGTAGTGCCTTAGTATTGTCAGGACTATAGTTTTTATGTATGCGCCATCAAATGTTCCGGCTGCGGTGACTCTAGCCTGAGTGTAAAAGCATTTGTGTGTGTGTGTTTTAGAAAAAGTGAAGCTGAAGGGCAAGCTGAGAATTGATGGCTAGAGTGGATACTTTTAATAGTAGTAGTTCCAATAATGCATTTTCTGTAGCTTTCCCAGAAAGAGGTTAAAAAGAATAGTGACTTGTTTTTATTACGAAAAGGTTTTGTAACAAGTTATTGAGTTCAGCCTGTCTGCACTACTTACAAATGCAGCACTCTTACTGTACATACAGCTATACTTCTGGCCTTCAGAGATGTTTTGTTGTAACGAGGACCATCACAGTAACAAAATGAGCCAACGTTTTTCTCGCTCTGTCAGCCTCAGGCCTCTCGCTCGAAAGCACAGAGCCGCAGCCACAGAATATGGCCTTGCGTTGGTATGCTCTTCGGAAACCCTTTTGCTTTGTTTTGAAAGCTCAAGGAGGTGTTTAGGATGTTATCAATGTGATGTAATAACAACTTTAACTTTGCATTTAAAGGTGGCAGATGCGTCTACTTGGCTTTCTTTACAGTGTCTTCTGGAGTCCAAGCTGACATGCAACAAAGAGCTGTTGATGTGTTATATGGGATAGCAGTATCCTGGGACTTGAAACAACAAGAGAACTCTTGGGAGGGTTTTGACAGTGTGGTCTAATGACACTGCATTTAAGAGAGTAAAGTATGTCTTTTGGCTTCTTCCAAGTAGCTTCTGATTTCCATTTGACATGCTACAAAGCACTATTGATTGTTAGAGAAGCAGGGTGGAAACTTCGTCTTCATCTAATGGAAACTGTGAAGTAGGGGCCTCCACGAGCCAGCACCCCCTGCCCATGCGTATGTACATTTACACATACACAGTCTTGTCTGGGGGAGGGGGGTGAACTAAACAAAAAAAACAGCATGCTTCTCTCAAGGGAACTGAGGGCTTAAGCCACTGAATAAATGACAGGTAATTTTCAGTTGAGAGTGGAGCATAGAGGCAAGTGAGGCAATCAATCACTTTAGTGATCACCCATGCAGATTTCAGTTCTCCCTGGCATCATCAAGGCTGATGACATCGATAGACCGAGACGAGATGACTTGACAAGTGTGTGTGAGAGAGTACTGTTCATATAGCGATTGAACACCCCCACCACCACCACCACCGAAAAAAAAAATGCTGGCTTTGTTCATTCATTGGTGTGATCACTGATAAGTAGGTAGCAGTTACTTTTTTTGTGAAATATATGAGAAGGATAGGGCAAGTTTTTTATGGATTTTCTTCCCCAAGTGTGTGTGAGATGGCCACAGCTGGAGAAAAGTGGATCTATTGATCCTGGGAGTTTCATTTTTCAAACATAGTCATCTTTCAGAGCCAGCTTCGATTTTTGAAAAATATACAGTGCGCTTTCAGATAATTTTATGGCCTTTTTGTCACAGTATACAGTGGAGAGATGTGAAGAATTTTAAGGTAGATGGTAGTTTGTGGAAAAGGATGGCTATACTTCTCAGACTAGAGCTATTTACTTTGACCACACGTTTATACAGGGGCGGCAAGTAATAATTTTACTCTGAATTGGTGTTAAATTAGTAATTCCTTCAGATTTACTAATTGATGAACTGATGACACTTTATTCTAACACTTCAAGATGAATCTCAGTGTGTCACCAGTCTCCCCAGTGGGTGTTTTTTTTTTTGTTGGAAAAACTGAAATGCAATAATTTTAGCTCTTTTTTTCAAATACATCTATCAAACAGAACATTTTGACTTGTAACTAATAGTTATTTACATTAAAAGTTAATTGTTTTGTTTACAAAATGTCAGAGAAGTAAAAAGACATTGAACCCGTGGCAGCTTTTCCAAATTGATCATTCTGTAAGACCGGGAGTTCACAAACTCAAAGAAAAGCAGAGAAAGGCTTGCAAATGTTTGCCCTTTTCACCTTGAAACTATTGATATAAATGAATTATTGATAAGCAAAATTACTGCAGATTATCTTTCTTTCACGCTGCTAATGGTTTCACTTCTAGGAAGAATGTTGTTTTAAAAACTCTGCATTACACAGACTTAAAAAAAATTGACAGTTTCAGAAAAGCTTTCACTTAAGAATGGCTTTCACTAAATAACACGTTTGCCCTCTATTAGTTGTTTTTCTTTTCTTTTTCCTGAGTTAACAGTTTGAGAGTATGGCCTTTTGCTAGCTTTCTTTTACCCTCTGGTCCTCTGACGATGCTGTTCATTCTACAATTTTCAGGTCACAATAATAAGCAGGAAAGGGGTTATGAAAGGCAAAAAATGATTATGAGAGGAATGAGAAGAGTATCAGTTGTGCTGTTGCTTACACTATAATCTCAGAGAAGAAGAAGAAAGAGACAGCGAGAGAGTCAGATGCTATGCGATTATACAAACAAAAAGCTTACTGCCCACAGTGTGCCATCGTGGGTAGTCAAGTGGTCAGGGAGCGCTTATGTCATCACTGACAGTTGATGCCCCGTGTTGCCCAGCAGCAGGCCATGGTAACACCGCACAAATGAACACCCTGCTGGTGTTTAAAGGTCTTCCTGTTGTATGGACCTGACACACACACACACACACACACGCACACACACACACACGCACGCTTGTCCTTCTGTTGTGACCTGCTTTGACTTCCATGCTGGGACTCTTCTGCAGGGGATGAGTGGGCGTCAGAGATCGGTCTGTCCTGTCTTAAGTGCAAGTGTAAACTAAAATGACTTGTTTCCTGAAGTTCAACATCAACATTGGAGTAGTGTATCACAGAGGGGTTTTTGTCTTGTTCTTGTTTAACTTATTTCACTCCTTTGTGAATCACCACCTTATTGTGGTGGAGGGGTTTGTGTGACCCAGTGATCCCAGGAGCTGTGTTTCCCGAGGGCTTTGCCCCCTGGTAGGGTCTCCCATGGCAAATTGGTCCTGGGTGAGGGGCCAGACAAAGAGCGATTCCAGTGACCCCTATGGAAAATACATAAAAGGAACAGTTTACACTGCCCTGGATAGGGTTACTGGGGCCCCACCCTGGAGCCAGGCCTGGGGAGGGAGCTCGAAGGAGAGCGTCTGGTGGTCAGGCATTAGCCTGTGGTGCCCGGCCAGGCGTAGAGGAGGCCCAAAGAGGAGACATGGTCCTGCCCTCCTATAGGCCCACCACCCACAGGAGGCGTCGTAGGGGTTGGGTGCAATGTGTGCCGCCAAGCTGGGCAGCCAGCTAGTGCGTGAGGGATACCAGCTAGATATAGTCAATCTCACTTCAATGCATGGGCTGGGCTCTGGAACCAGTCTCCTGGAGAGGGCCTGGACTCTATTCCAGGTAGGGGTGTGCAATATATATTGTCTACGATAATATCGCAATTGCTGTGTTAACGATGTGCCAGCTGACATTATTGAGTGTACTAATGAGGAGAAAAAAAAGCAACAATCAAAACCCTCGGCTCCACGCGTTCACTACTTTATGCTTTAGTATAGGCTGCTGCACGTGCGCATTGAAGGTGCCCATACTGTGCGCTAGCATAGCTGCCTAAACAACACACCTAAAGCTGGAAATGAGTGAACACACTGCACCAGGGGAAGAAATTCAGACATCGCCAGCCTCACTGTCTGCCGCCTTAATTCCTAGGCGAGGAGGTGGTTTGCAGTTTGCAGACTTTGTAAGAAAGCGGATAGCTCGACAACTAACCTGTTCCATCATCAGCGAGTATGAGGAATATGAAAGGTTTCGGGAACCCGCTGTCCAAGACAAACCTAAATCCAGCCACGGTAGTCTGGCAATACACACGCCCAGCAGACTTTAGCCCCCGTGACCGCGACTAGCGGGATAAAGAGGAAGATGATGGACAGATGGAAGTTGGTATGTTACAGTCATAACCTAGCAGCGTTACCTGGCAACGCTCACCTGTTTGGAGCCTCGGATACTACGCTGAAGCGGTCTGCCAAAAACGCAGGTTTCTGGTCAGATGAAGGTGTGTAGTTTCTGTGATTTATTCTGCTATAATGTAGAGGGAAGCCCCTTGGACAGCCTCTTTTATTTTGAATATTTTTTTCATTCCGTCCAAGTCTTCCGTATTGAGTGATTGCTTTTGAAAAACTCGCCGAAGTTTTTCTATTTACATTTGTCATGCCCAGGACACTCTTGAAAAAGAGATTTTAATCTCAATGTGTTTTTCCTGGTTAAATAAAGGTTAAATAAAATAAAATAAAAATAATAATGTTCAAAAACACTGATTTTAAGTCTTATATTTTACCAGCTTGCACTTCTTGTATGAACACATTTTTAAATAATGCAAAATATTGTTTATTATCGTTATCGAAAAAATTACAGAAAATATCGAGATATTATTTTTTCTCTAATATCACACACCCCTAATTCCAGGCTGGAGTTACCTGTGGTGAGAGGTGCCACGCTGGGGCGGGTATTCTTGTATCCCTTTGGCTCCATCCAGTGACTACATCATCCTACTGGGAGACTTCTACGCTCACATGGGCAATGACAGTGAGACCATGAGGCATGGGCATGATTGGGAGGAATGGCCTGCCTGATCTGAACCAATTCTAGGCGTAGCCAAGTGGCGGAAGGCTTCCACCTTATTGGCCTCACAATCTCATCTATGCTCTTTGCGGATGATGTGGTCCTGTTGACTTCATCAGGTGGTGGCTTCCAGCTCACAATGGAAAAGTTCACAGTCAAGTGTGAAGCGGCTGGCATGAGAATAAGCACCTCTGAGGCCACAGTCCTCATCTGGAAAAGGGTGGAGTGCCCACTCCGGCTCAGGGACCTCCATCAAAGGTGGTGAGGAGTGCAGCCATTGGAAGGGGCTCAGAGTAGAGCCAGTAGAGAGGTGGTTCGGGCATGTCCTAGTGGGAGGAGCCCCCTGGGCTGACCCAGGACAGACTGGAGAGATTATATCTCTCAGCTGGCCTGGGAACGCCTCAGGGTCCCCCTGGTAGAGCTGGCTGGAGTGAGGGAGGTCTGGGCTTCTCTGGTTAGGTTGCTGCCCCTACGACCCATCCCCAGATAAGTGGAAGACACTGGATGGATGGCTCTTATTTGAAACTACAATTCTGACTCCTTTTAATCATGAATGTAGCACAATTATTTTATGATACTAGCACAGTGAGCGTTTCTTATGGAACTTCATGCTTCATTAAATAAAAATTATCTGTTGAGAATGTCATTTCATTTACTTTGAAGTCTTGATTGAAGCAGAAGAACCTTTTATATTTCAGAGGATTTCTTCAACTGGCAAAGAAGTCACTTCTTATGCAAAGCTGCTGGATAGGCATGAAGATGGATTGTTAATAGAATGTGTTGCAGTGTATTCAGTAATCATTATTAATCTCTGTGTCGGCGGATTCTTTCTCAGCTCGGCCCAGTGTTCATAAAGCTTGGTTAATTAGACTGATTGATTAGATGGTGGTGATTCAGAGCTCTCATCACAGCTCCTCATCCCGTCAGGCCTCTAATAAGATCAGATTGCACACATATTCACGTATTCCCCTGTGCACGCACCCACACACACCCACCAAGCTTGTTTGGCCTGTCATACCACCTCCCCATCTTTCTCATCTTTGTGACTGCCTGTCTGTCACATACATATTCAGACAGGATTTACAGGCATGAAAGAAGCAGCCAAGCTTGCCAAAGCTATACACTGAAGACCAGAAGCTACATTATGTTAACATGAAAAGATTGCAAATCTCTCATTCACCCTTATTCCCCTCTCCCTCTCCCTCTTCTTCTTCTTCTTCTTCTTCTTCTTCTTCTTCTTCTTCTTCTTCTTCCTCCTTCCCCTTTCTTCTCCCTTGTCCCTTGTCTCCCACTGCTATCCATCCTGTGTTCCAGTCTCATCATGTCTCATAAATACGACCGGTCTCCCTGTTTAGCCAAGAAAAACATCACACTGTAACGCGGGAGTTTAGGAACTTTGCATCTGTCTAGACTGTACCGTGTTCTTGACCTACATGCGTGCTGTCTTTTTGTAGACTTTTGTGATTACTTTAATGTCTGTATAGCAACCAGCATACACACGTTTTTATTTGCAAACTTAAATGTGAATCAGTTTTGCTAAAGCTTTAGCAACAGATCAATATTCATGCATAGCTCCAAGCGAATCACCCTGCACTTAGTGCACAGTGCCTGCTCATCAGCACAGTAAAGAGACTCTCCCTAGCTGTAGTAAAACTTTATGACTTTCCGTGTTGCTTTTGTCTCCAGGCAGCGGATATTACAGAGGATGATAAGTATTCATTTAGATTTTTGCCAGATCACCAGTCCTTGGTGTCAATACAGCCCATCTGAGCTCTTTAAAGAGAGACAAAGTTTGGTGTGTGTACATGTGTGTGCATCTAAATGTGTGTGTGTTCCAGGGCTGTGATGAACCCTGTGCAATATCACCCCTAAGAGAGCATTTATGGAGAAAATGATTACCTTGGAAAAAAACAGAACTTTGATGAAAATTGTCCCACTTCAATTTGTACCTGGAAGGCTTGCAGTTGGTGTCCTTGTTTATGGGTAATATTGGAAACCTGTAAAACTCAACAGTACCAGATGCTTTCATAAAGAAATCACAGCATTCAGTGGCCTTTGATTGGGTTTTTGTACCAAGGCTGAGCAGCTTTTTTCAAGTAAATTGGTAATGCATGGTACGTTGTGAAAAACTGGGACTGCAGTTGGTATAACGGCGATGAAATTTTGGGTGAATATTTTTTTTTTATAGAAGCCCATATTAAACAAAGTATTGACCTGCTGGGCCCTGGAGTGAGTATTAGACTGTGCTGTCATAAATCTTCTGAGAGGTAAGACCACTTTTTAAACCTGATCCTCCGTAGCTTTTTAAGCTGCCTTTGAATCCTATCCTAACACTAAGCAAAAGTAGATACTCAGTGGCTTAATCTTGCCTTATATCTACTTTTTCTTGCAAAATCGATTCAAATTTAATTCCATGGTCCACTCAGCTGTCTAGCCACCATTGCTGTTTCACTGTGTCAACACAGAAAGCAGAACATGAGCAGCATGTTTAGCAGAAAAGCAGCAGTGAGCTGTCTGCCTGTGTATTTTCACAGTAGGCGTTCAGATGTTGAGTGTAGGTTATCTGTGTTTTGGGAAGTGCTCAGAGCCCAATACACAGTGACAGGTGGATGGGAGGTCACGCTTCACATCGACTGACTCCAGTAAGTAATTAACCTACTGTATATAAGAATGGATGTAGCCACTATGTTATGTCACCCACCGGTTTCCTGTTTTGAAGCCTTTAGCATTGTAGTCTGTACCATCTTGTTTTTTCCCAAAGCCGGAAAGAACCATATTTGGGAACAGGGGTAAAATGCTAAGCTATTTGCTAACAGCAACAACCCTGGTTGCAACCACGGTACATCCATAAACTGTATAGGGACAAAAACATATATCTGGAAATTTGTGCCAAGTAACCTACAAATATAATACTAGAATTTCACAGTGAAAGGTCTACCACTCTACTACTGGCTACAGCTACCTGTGCCAGTCAGTAGGGCTGCAACTAATGATTATTTTAGCAATCGATTAATCTACCGATTATTCTGATGCTTAATCAATTAATCAGATTAAAAAAAAACTGGCACATTCTGGAGATTTTTCATTGAAACATTTAAGCCTTTTTTTAAAAATACAATATTAAAAATACATTAAAATATGCAAATAAACAAGGAATTCAGTTCATTTTTTAAATAAGAAAATAAAAATTTTATCGCCTAAAATGCAGTAACACAGCATTCTCGCAGTGAATTTGGGTTAAAATGTATTTACAGACAAAGATGATTTTATCTTAAATGCAAAATGTATATATATTTTGTAAAGTTTGGGCTTAATTACTGCTCTGAATATGTTGTCTTTTCAGCAAATGGCCGTATTTTGAGTCTGTATACTCCAGTTAACGATTAATCAATTACTAAATTAGTTGATGATTATTTCAGTAATCGATTCATCACAATTAATCCGATTAGTCGTTTCAGCCCTACCAGTCAGTAAAAGTGCCCAGAGCCCTGATAATGATGACTTTAAGGCTTAATACGACTAAAATGGGTGAGTTAAAAAGAGTTCACTTCCGGTACAGTTGTCGTGAAGCACAGAAATTGGCTGTAGAGACCAAATACGTTTTTTGTTTTTTTTTTTTAGACCAGGCTGTAAACACATTTATTGCTGCTGAACGATGAGAACATGGGGATTGACCCGCTTTTTTGAACGAGCCTCAAAGAGGCCATTTGAGGAACTACAGTTTTTCACACTGCCCTATTAGCCTTATTTATCACCCCTTTAGGCTGCTTGATTTTGAAAGGAAAAAAGTTCTCTTTCCAAGAAAGTCTACTTTCTCAAGTGTATATGTTGGATGAATAACAGTCTCTCTTGGTGATTACACTGGCTTTGGCTTTGTCTTTGTGCGTGTGTGTGTGTGTCTCTGTGTGTGTTTGAAATATGTGCGTAAAAAAGCAAGAACTAATGGAGGAATGTATTCATGCTGTGCTGTTTTTGTTGGTGAAGAATGAATAGTTTTAATGGGGAATGAGAAGGAATGAAACACGGAAAGAGAATCTTTTCTTGGTCTTTCTGTTTCCATCTCTTAAGCTGACGTTTGATGGAGGCAAACAAGTTGTATGATTGACCGTATTGACAAGCTTAAATAGCCTTATTGGATGAAAAGTGGCCCCTGGGTGCTGCCACAGCGTTTTGAAAGAACAGGCGGCCAGACAAAAACCACACATTCATGTACAGTACTAGCCCTTTTTGCTACCACAGCACTCTTAACAATTACCTTCCAGCTCTTTACACACACACACACACACACACACACACACACACACACACACACACACACAAAGGCTATCTTTATGACTGCAGCATTTCCACCATTCCAGCTCGCTGTGTTTTTCTGCTTTCCTTACCTCCTTCACCCAGAGACCATTAAACTAGATCCCTTCTAAAAGGCTTTAAGGTCTCTCTTGGCTAGCCACTGCTTCTCCAAAGCTCTGCCATGGCTCTTTTCATGTTTTTAAATCAAAGTCCATGAAAAGTTGAGTGGGAGGAGTGGGAAGCAAAGAGAAATTTGGGATGGGTTTTTGTGTTTGTGGGTTGGAGACAAATCTTAGTTATAAACCCATATGGTGTTACTCACATTCTCTCTCTCTCTCTCTCACTCTCACACACACACACGCATACACGCGCACACACACACACACGCACGCACACGCACAGGCTTAATCTGATACGGTACATGCCCTCCTGGCCTGTTCTGCTCTGGTGGGATTTAACTTTTTTTCTTCTCTGTCTCTCTTCGCACCTGCTGAGAGTTACTTTAGATTTGTAACCTGCTCTCTTGTGCGTCCATACGTGTGCACACATACTTGACTGCACCCACACAGTCTCGCAACACAAACAGCGGTATGAAAGGCAGTCTGGAGGTGGCGTCTGATAGGACTCCTTTGCTGCTCTCGCAGACGGTTCTGATTTAGGGATCGAGGTGGTGTGCAGCTTTTTGATTTTTGCTGGTAGTCAACCTGAAAATGTTTTCCTTGATGGTTTCTTGGCAGAGGCCATGTTGGGAAAGCTGCGGCCAGCTCACTTCACCTGCCAGCTGCTTGGATTAGGCTGGACCGTCTGAGGCTCTCCCCCCCCTTTAAGTTTCATACTCAAAAGACAACTCCGCTTTACTCGTCTCCATATCTCTACCTGGCCCTGCAGATCAGGATCCATATGCATCAGTGTCTCCAAGTGGGAGCGCTGACTCGCCTTCACTTAATCTTTCCTGACTGCAGTGAGTGGTGAAGGGAAGTGTGGTGGGTCGAACCTGAGGCATAGAATTTTAAGGTGCATCCAGTTATTGATCGCCCTGAAACACTATGCTCTGTCCAAAACTAGGAAGTACAGAAAAGTACTACAGATTGTATATACAGCTATGTCCAGGAAGAACACTTGTTCTTTTTTTGTACAAGGATTTATATATGAACACAGGCCCACCTTAGCACTCCTTTTTTTTTTAATATATATATCTATTTCAATCTGTTTATACTAAACGGGGCCTAACGCTGAAGGCTGCTGTCAGTCTAGGAAGATGACCTGTAGGTTCTCAGCCATCCCAAGTCATAGCAGTCTTAAAGGAGACATATCATGCAAAATCCACTTTTTTAGCCCTTAAATCCATTTTGTTGTGTACTTTGAGTGTGTAGGAGTGCAGGAAATTTAAATGCATTCTGTCCCGGTGCTGCGTAGATATCTTTATATTCTTTTTGGGTCGTATTTTTCGGTCTGTTCAGTTTTGTATTAACCCACACAGTTCCTTACATCTTCCCCGGCATCAGAGCCTCTTTCGAAGTGCTTGTTTCTCTGCCGGTAGATAATCGCATCGCTGCTATCAAACTACAAAAATGGCCGAACGGGGTAGAGTGGAACGCTCTGCTACCTGGAGGGCGGGGCGTGGCGTGAAATGTCTCATTCACTTTTAAAGGGACCGCACCAAAACGAGCTGCTCTGAGACACGCCTCAGAAAAGGTGTAAAAGAGGGGTCTGTGGAGCTACAATAACGAGGAATTCAGACCAAAGCATTGCAGTTCTACTTTATATAGACCACAAGTGAATGATTTACATATGAAAAGGAAGGATTTAAAAGCATGATATGTCCCCTTTAAGAGCTTGAAAAGAAAGCGACCGGAGTTCTTAATACGGGTGGGTTTTGAAGATGTTTCACCTCTCATCCAAGAGGCTTTTTCAGTTTTGAAACAGCTTATGTAGAGTGCCAGGGATTTAACCCTTAGTGGGCTTCCTGTTTGGGGGCAGTTCTGAGGGTTGTTGGCCTGCTATTGATGATGTGAGCAGTCACGTGAACCAAGGTGTGGAACAAAGCAAGCAATACATTGTTATGTTTATGTAACCCTTAAACCAATACGTATTGCTGTATATAAGCAATACTGTGCACCAAAGAAGAGAGAGTCACTCTATCATTTTACCATCCAACCCAACCCAGTGTCAGCCAGTTTCAGTGCGAATAAGCACTGTTACAGCAAACTACATATGTGTGTCCCCCCACCCCCACATCACTCCACTCCTTCCAGCCATTATTGCCTCCTATTCTCTTTCCCCATTTCCTCACCTTAATTTCCTCTCACATACTCTGACAACATCATCGCACAACCCCGCCAGAGACAAACAACTGTCTGGAACTGACCACAGGTCCCCACATGTCTCTGTGGTGCCATTGCTACACCTATTAGCCTCCAGCTAATTACCCGGTCACACTCCCTGTGGGGATTGGCTACAGCCTCTGTGCTAAGCTAATAAGCATGCACCTGATTCAATGGGTACCATTGGCAGTGAGATCAAAAGGATGGCAGACATGAAAAAAAAAATGCAAAATGAGGAGGTAATACACCGTGTGTGGTAAAAGGTACTGTAACAATTGCCACAATCACAAGGGGAAACATTTCTGTGCAGAACAGCACATGGGGATGAAAATCTCTTAGATGAAACATGAGCCAACCTTCACAGATTCCGTTGACATCTTTAGCAATACG